>PVIJ01006149.1:0-55004 GCA_004024925.1 Scalopus aquaticus
TTTTTCTCCACATCCTTTCCAGCATTTGTTGTTGCTTGTATTTTTAATGTGTGCCATCCTCTCAGGTGTGAGGTGGTATCTCATAGTGGTTTTGATTTGCATTTCCTTGATTATAAGTGATGTTGAGCATTTTTTCATGTATCTGTTGGCCATTTGCTTTTCTTCTTTGGAGAAGTGCCTTTTGAGCTCTTCTGCCCATGAACTGCGACTGATTTCTGTACGTTGATTTTGTACTAACTGACCATGCTATCTGCTGACAGAGAAAATTTTACTTCCTCCTTTCCAATTCAAATGTATTTTATTTATTTCCTTGCTTAATTATTCTGACTAGGACTTTCAGTATTATATTGAATAGAGTGAGGAGAGTGGCAACATTGTCTTGTACCTGATCTTAGAGGAAAAAGTTTCAACTTTTCATCATTGAGTATGATGTTTGCTACCTGTTTGTCATATATGGCCTTTATCGTACTGAGATATGTTCTTTCTATCCCCAATTTGTTGGACTTTTTATCATGAAATTTCGTTATATTTTGTCAAACATTTGTTTTTCTGCATTTATTGAGATGATTTTTATCTTTCTATTAAGGTGGTTGATCACATTTATTGATTAGCATATATTAAATCATTCTTACATCTCAGGGATGAATACGACTTGATTATGCTGTATGATCTTCTTAATGCACTGTTAAATTCAGCTTGCTGATATTTTGTGAGAATTTTTGTGTCTATATTCATCAGGATTATGAACTGATGTTATTATCTTGTAGCGTCCTAATCTGGGCTTCATGTCAGGGTAATTTGGTATTTTAAAATGATTTTGGGAGTGTTCCTTCCTCATAAGTTTTTGACAGTTTGAAAAGAATTGGTATTCTTCTTTAAATGTTTGATAGAACTCATTAGTGAAATCATTTGATTCAGGACTTTTCTCTTTTAGGAGGTTTTTGACTACTGATTTAATCTCTTTACTTTTTATTGGTCTATTTAAATTTTCTACTTTATGATTAAGTCTTGATAAACTGTATGTTTTTTAAGAATTTATCCATTTCTTCTAATTTTTTAGGAATTTATCCATTTCTTCTAGTGTTTTAGGAATTTATCCATTTCTTCTAGGTTAGCCAGTTTGTTGGCATATTCTTGTTCATAGTAGTTTCTCATGATTCTTTGTATTTCTGTGGTATTTGTTGTAATGTCTCCTTCTTCACTTCTGATTTCCCATAAAATTGGATTATATCTTAAAGGATCGGAGTAGAATTACTGACTTGAAGTCTTTAAATATATAATATATACTCACTTTCCAAAGACTTATATGAATATATCAGTGTTGTTGTAATAAGAAGGTCCCTTCACTTCTGGTAAAAATTCCTTTCATGGGCCTCCTTGGTGGCTGAATGGTTAAGTCTCAGAGCTATCACTGCAACAGCCTGAGTTCAATCCCCAGCAAGGGAGCTAATGCACATAAGGTGCAGCAGACCTCTCCTGTCTGGCCCAGTGCTCCCTTTAGCAGTGTATTTCAGTAAAGCTTTGTGTTCTGTTCCCCACTCTGTCTCTGGTGAATCCTCTCACCACCCCCTTCTGGCCTACACCCCAGTTCTTCTACACATAAATAAATAAATTAATTAAAAAAATTCATTTCATAACCAAATTGTCTAGGTTCCTCAGCTCATGACCACCAGATAAAATAAAAAAATACAGGAAGACTAGTGAAAAATAATAAGAGTATGGGTGAGATAGCATTTTAATTCCTTGTGAAAAGTGAGCTAGTAGTTAAATTGGGCATTCTGGAACAGGGCTTTAAAGTTTATTTCAAACTCAGTCTGCTGCTTCCCACCTTGTTCCTGGGCAAGTATTTTAGCTTAAAATACAAGAAACTTCTAATACAGGTAAGCTTTTTGATGTAAGGTTTGTGATCTTTATAAGCAAAGATTTAAGTTATGGTATTCTTAAGTTAGCTCTTTTATCTAACAAATATTTGTAAAACATTATTAATGACACACTCCTTTTCTTCTTCAGAAAACAGCCTTTCATAGAAGCCAAACACTGGGCTACAGGAACGGCTATGCGATTGCTCGACGTCCAACTGTTGGGATAGGTGGGGAGCGGCTCCCTGTTAACCAGCTGTCCCAGGCTCAGCTGGATGAGTTGGCCAGTAAAGCTCCAATTCTAACTTATGGTGAACCTAAGCAGGCCCCACCTGCACAGTTTATTCCTGCACATGTGGCTTTTGACAAAAAGGTATCATCTGGGATTATAAGTTACCCCTTGAATTAAAATTTCTGAGAACCAACTGTTTGCAGAAAATTTAGCAGTAAACCACAGGTTTTCCAGAGTGTTCTGAGGAAAAAATTGTTTAGATGCCTCAACCCTTAGTCATAGACAGCTGAACTCAAGATTGAAAGAGGCATTCTTTACTCAGGAAGCCTATTACAGAAAATAATTCCCCATAGATTTCATTGGACTGTTTTCCAAGTACAATTAAAGAAAAATTGGATGAATTCTGAATTCTTGAGTTTATATTACTCTATGTTTACCTGATCTGTGTTATCTCTTTTCAAAAGTCAAATATTCTGTAATGATAACAAATCTTTGATTTCTACAAAATGTGAAGTATAATTATGACAACTCCATCTATTGCCAGTTTTCTGCAGGCTATCTCAGTTTTTCTTTTTCAGGAAACATTTCAGGTTTGACATAAAATAACTTAAGGGTAATATTACATTTTGTTTGTTTCTTACTTACCTTATTTCTATTTATTCACATTCTACATCATCCTTAATTTTCTTGTCAGTGAGTCTCCTCTTGTCACTAAGGTGAGGTAGTCCTACCCCTAGCCATGTAGAAAAATCATTGGTGGGACTTATAAAAAACTTAAGTTTCCCCAATCTTCATCAATTCTAATTTCCACATGACTTTTATGTATGACTTAGGCTGAGAACTATTGACCAGTTCTTAAGTTAGCTTTCTTAATTTACAGCTAGCCTCTGTTTTTTCTCTCTCTCTCATCTTTCTTTTCATTGTATTATTTTTGTTATATGTCTGTAACATTCTTATCCGCCAATCAACCTTTTTTGGGTACCTATTAAAGACAGAGATTAGGAGATAGAAAATAACCTGGTGATTAAACTATCCCTTCACATTGTTAATTGCTAAATTTAGAAAAATTAACACATTAGCCAGAATCACATTATTCCCTCTTCCCTGTCCCAATTATTCATTTGATAGGAACAAGTTAATATATCCATCCATAGGCTGAAACTAAACGTTATCAAATATAGGAGTGGGCATTTTTTTTTACCTTTTTCTTGTTTATTTACTTTTACGACAGGCACTAAAAAATCAGTAGATAAGGGAGAGGGGTGAAAATAAAAGAGAAGAGTGGGATAGGCATTTAACAATTTATCAAGATGTAAATACTGATAGGTTCAATATTTACTGTAAAGAATAGTAAATAACCATTATAAACTAGAAAGTGATAAAGTCATATATAAGAAAGTACTAATGAAATTCAGAGAGAGAGAAATAGTACCTGAATAGGAAATAGGATCCCTAATTTTTTCTTTTTCTATGTTATTTTATGCTAACTGCCTTTATCCTTTTTAAGTATCATTTATAATTTATTTCTTTAAAGAGAGTGGGCATGAAGAACAATATTTACATTCTTATTTTCATATTACTTTTACTTCTATCACTTTTCTAGATAAATCGTATTTACCATAGATAGCAAGGTAGAGAGTAGTTAAATGCATGATTTTAAAATGGAGATATTTTGTAATCAGGGAATTATGGTTTTTCTAAGTTAAACCATAGTCTAAATGTTTTAGGAATACTCAGAGATATATAGTGAATATATTTATCCATGTTTTAGACATTCTTTGTACTCTTCCTCATCCTTAGAATATAATTTAACTTCTTTCTTAGGTGATAATGACCAGGACCTCTACTGTGAGCGCCCTCATCTTTACTCTTTGCTCACATATTCTCTTTATCATCACCCACTACATCCTATTTCCCAGGCTAATTTACCCACTCCTCTGTATCACTGTTGTTGTTGCTATTTCATCTTTTTAATCTTATACGGTACTTCCATTTCAAATACTCTAGTGGCTACTTCTTACCTAGGCTTATACTATCTTGTCCCAAAAAAAAAAAAAAAAAAGCTTCTTTCAACCTCATGGCCCCTTTAAACAATAGCACTTTATTTCTCACTTGCCTGTCAGATCACTCACCATCTGACTTCTCTCCATTCTCAAACCCAAAACTACTTTTCCCTATGGAGCCAGTGTTATCCAATTTGTCAGATCACATAAAGAATGCAGTGTACTGTAGTTTAGCAGTTTTTGATTTAGAAGATAGAAATGATGAGTAGTCAAAACTCCCTGAGTGGTTCTCTTTACAGAAGGGTACTTGGTGGTTGTTTTCTTTTTTTTTTTTTTTCATTTTTAATTAATTTTCTTGTTGTTGATACAGTTTTTATTATTTCCCAATTATGTTTATTGAGGTAATGTTGGTTTTTCAACACTGTATTTTTCTTAGGGTTTATCAGTTCAAATCTCTACAAATGTTGGTATGTTTGCATACCATACCCTCCACCAAAGCCCCAATATCCTCCACTATATACTCCACCCTGTCACTTTCCCCTTCTGTTTGACTCATTTTGCTATTTTTTAGAGAAACTGATATAATGCTCTATCTCCCTCTGCTATGTGTTATAGGTGCTAAAATTTGATGCCTATTTCCAAGAAGATGTTCCTATGTCAACTGAGGAGCATTATAGGATCCGTCAAGTGATTATCTACTACTACCTAGAAGATGATAGCATGTCTATCATAGAGCCCATTGTGGAAAACTCTGGGATCCCTCAAGGCAAATTAATCAAACGCCAACGGCTTGCGAAGAATGACCGAGGAGACCATTACCATTGGAAAGACCTAAATCGAGGGATAAACATTACAATTTATGGCAAAACTTTCCGCATTGTTGACTGTGATCAGTTCACACAGGTATAGTATATATTTGGAAATTGTGGTTCTAAAACATCATTATAATTCATGAAAGGATACCTTTCATTTTATTAGGGTAAGGGAAGGACACAGATAATCTATCCTATATTTATTATATACATGTCAGTTTGGTATTTGTGTATGTGCTGATACGAGCCAATACTATGTAGTAGCATATTTTTTTAACAGTAATATTGATACATACACATTTAAATAACATTTAACTCCCATCATAGATGAATCATTTGATAAGAAATCTGTTGATATGCCAGTTCAAGAGTAGGGCAGGTCGTACCCTTGAGGTGCAATGTGGCTAGAACTGGGGAGTAGAGTGAGCTAGAGAAGGAAGAGAAATACTGGATCGTTTCACTTGCATGTGGAATCAAGTGAAACCAAACAAAGGATCCGACAAAGACAAACTGCTAGACTGACCCTTTAAAGCAGACCACAGATCTGAGACCTTAGGAGGGATGGGGGAGGGGAAAAGTAGAGAGGAAGCGCAGTGGAGTGTGGTAAAGGATTGTAGGCACTTTGGCGGTGGGGAAACTATGGTGATTGCACCTAAGGAAAGAAATATTGTGAAAAAAATAGAGAAGGATGTTTGTATATGTTTATATAAAGAAAATATGGAAGAGGCATTAGACAACTTATCTGAAGTTTGAGTTAACCAAAATAGTACTATCTCTATTAACAGACATGAGCATAATTTTTTTGTGTGCAGTTTATGTTTTATATTTTCTATAAATCACACTTTCTATATTTTGGGGGAACTTAGTATCTGAAGAATTTCTGAAATAAAACCATTTTCAAAGATAGTGCTTTTTTTATATTGAGAAAATCCTTCATTTTTTCTATTTCATAAATATGGATTTTTGACTTCTCATAAAGTGAAGTCAAATACACACACACAGAAGATGATGACCTTTCTTTAGAACAAAATGTTGATATTGGGAAATAAATACTGAGTTGTTTTAAAAAATTCTAGAAGCAAAGCTATAATTTTTCCGTTATTTCATGCTCTTAATCCCATTTATGTAATGCCAAATGTGATCCATTTTTATCATGCACTGAGTTCTTAAGAACTCACTCACTTAATTTTTTCATTTAGTAATTAATTTAGCAAATATCATTGAGTGTCTGCTGTGTGCCGGGCACTATCCTGCATCCCAGGTATAAAGACTTGACTTTATGGGAATTATAATATTCTGATTGGAGGAGATAAAAAAAAGCAAATGTATACTATATCAGATGCTAATAAGAGCTATGGAAGAAACTAAAGCAGAGTAAAGGGGAGGAGAGTTTAGGAGGGATGGTCAGGGAAGGCCTCACAAATAAGATGACACATAAACAGAGACTTTAAGGAAGTAAAGAAAGCAGCCATGGGATGCATGCCATCCCACAGCACAGAGAAAAAGAATATAGGAAATAGAGACCTAGATCATATTTGAATTATTGCCCCCATCGTACTCTTACATGTGATCTCTCATTTTTCAGGTCTTTGATAGCCTTTTTATCATAAGCAATTTCAGAATTGCACCAACCTAAGAAGTTAGAAAATGTTATAGAAGTGTAATTATTATAATTATTTTTACAATTGTGTTTATGGACAATTTGAACATTTACAAGTTGATCACTGGGCAGTTGATGTAAGGTATATTCAATTTTCATTATTTGTGGTAGTTATATTCTGCAAAATTACCACAAACACTGAATAAACAACTATTGAACCATTGCTCCTAAGATAAATACAGGGTTAGGTTCCTATAGGCCTCTGGTCACATCATTTTCATCAGTTGATCAATACAGACCTTATTTTATGAAAAGCAGTGTAGTTAGTGCCAGAATAAAGCTTATCTAACACAATTATTTTCTCCTGAAGGCATGTCATAGTGCCTTTTTTTGTGGTAAAATATACATAAAACTACCATTTTGACCATTTAAATACATATCCTACTCCTCTTGCACTGTGACATAGTACTCCAGCACTTGCCAGCCATTTTAAAACTGCAAAATCACTGATAAAAAACACAAAAGTGAGAAATAATGGCAGTAAACAGACCACAAAAGGAATACTTTTCCAGCATGAAAGCTGAAACAAGGCAAATACAGAATTTGTGATTGATGAGGAGCAATGTTTTAATGATATGTACCTAAAGCTATAAATTTCAGGTACTTATGATTAAATTGAGCTATATTTTCAATAACTGATCTGCTAGGCTAGAAGTTGGATCCTAAAACATCTTAAAATGTATACACTTCTTACCTAGTTTATTTTCATTGGGGCTGGGCCCATGAGTAGATAAGTTCTCTTTACTGTATGATTTAAACCAGGAACCACTTCCACTCAAATATATCACTAACATATTCGTTCTCACTCCCTCCTTCCTCCCTGCTCCAAATAAATGTCTGGTCCTCTGTATAGAATGAACTGAACACATTAAATAAATTAAGCCCAGTAATCAGAGATCTAGGAGTTATCTTATGAAAGTATTACCATTAGTATAAGAGATGTGAATCCTACTCCACAAATATTGACATGTAAGAAATATTTTATTTTTTAAAATATAACTCAAAGGCTACTGGAGCAGCAGTCCAACTGACCTGGTATTTCTATTCACCCTAAGCTTTGCCAAAGATTCCAAATTCTAAGAAGAAGGAAGCAACGACCCTCCCAGACCTAAAGCCATCATACAGGCAGGGTCCATAAGTTGGCCAATGACCAAGGGCAATATCCTGATGCTTTGGTGCTAGGTGAGGTCCTGGGACTCTGAATCTCTGAAACTGAATGTGCTTTTCTGGCTGCACGTGTCTGACCACCCCTGCCGAGCAAATGTAGAATCTGCTGTTTTGAGACCCACCAAACTATCTATTTTCCAGACTGGAGGAATTTCCTCTTTCTCTCTTATTGCCTTCAAAGATATTCCATTCCCATCTGTCCTCCTTGTACACGTTAGAATAGTCTTTTCAGTTAAACTTTACTAAGACACAGGAAGAAGAGTCACAGTCAACTTTAGGAAGCGTCTACATTCTTGCCAAAATTCCTAAGGTAAGGTTAACAAAGGGCCTGGTTATTTATTAGAAGGAACAGAAAGAAACAAAACACCCATTAAATAACTCATTCAATGAGCCTACTATGTTAAAAACTCTCTCAAGGGAGAGGATTTTATTGTTAGTCATTATCTCCAACTCAATTGTTAATATATGCTAAGATCATAATACTTTAATATTGAAAGGCTAGCAGCAACTGCCTAGTAAAACTTTAAATGCTAAGATCACAGCTAGTTAGCACAGAGCTTAATACTAAAACCCGAATATTTTCCCCATCAGATCTGTATATTTTTTTATTGAATTTTCCAGAAGCAAACCACACAATTTCCAAAAGAACCCCAAATTTCAGGTTAGTTTCCAGTTTGAGTATGTCTGCAGATTCCATGAAATTGTTTTTTCCATCTCTGATGATCAAAAAAGGTACGTTACTGTGATGCTTTTAAAAGGCAATGAATGTCAAGTTGTATTCAAAGTCATAGTAACTCTGAAAATAGTGTTTTATTTACTCCTAACTGCCAAATAAGGTTCAAGATCATGTCACATTTAGATGCTTTCCATAATTTTTTCTGATGATATCTGAGCATTTGATTTATCTTTCCTATTTTGCTAAAGTATTTTCTGACCAAAAATAACCAGTGTGTTATCTTTTCCCTTTTTCGGAGGGGGGAAAAGTTAATCATATACTGGTTTTAAGTGAGTTGGGAAATTGGGGATTTGATTTCAGTTTAACTGCCATTGTGCAGCTTGCTCCATAGTTGATATGAATCACGCATTGTTTGAAACTATGGTTAGGTTCCAGATGTGCAGAGTAAGCCGTCCTAGACTGTCTTCCTGGGCTCCTAACTAGATATCATGGATCTGAATTGATATTTGGGACTTACTATCATGCCTTCCAACTGGCCAAGCAGGTTGCCCAGCAATTTTGTAATATAGACTACTTATGGTAATTATCAATTATTAGCTGCATTATAGAATTGGGTCATTGAAAGTTTAGTACTGCTAAGACATGTTAAAAATACAAACTAGTGGTTAACTTGTACAATGAGATAGACATTATTATTATGCTTATTTTTATACCATCAACTTATTAGTTTAAAAGCTTCCAGAAAGATGAACATTTTAAATTATAAATTATTTAGGTATTTTTGGAAAGTCAAGGAATTGAGTTAAACCCACCAGAGAAGATGGCTCTTGATCCTTACACTGAACTGCGGAAACAGCCTCTTCGTAAGTATGTCACCCCGTCGGACTTTGATCAACTCAAGCAGTTTCTCACCTTTGACAAACAAGTAAGTGTACACCTCAGAAGTTTACTCATTTCCAAACATGGTTCATGTTTATTATTAGCAAGCTATTTTCGTGGTTGTGTGTTTTGAAACATTACATCTATAATTTAGCTTTTCATCTAGAGTTAGAGACATGGGAATGACTTAAGTTTCTTACTGAAGATCCAAAGAAGATTGTGGGGTTAAGTCTTGGGGATTCCACCAAACATTTAAATCTAAAAAAAATTCCTGAGCTACATCTGCTCCCCACTTAGCATTTTCAACCAACTACTTTTTCTCCAAATATGAGTTAATCTCATAGACTCCTTTGGGAAACCTTAAATGAATTATTGGGAAATTTCAATGTTATTGCATATATGTAAGTTTCTATTAAAATAGTAATTTCACAGAAATCCCATTGCAGATGCTTGCTTGTTTAAATTTTATATTAATTTATGAGTACAGAATGTTCTGGGTATTTTCCAACTCTGTTCCAACCTTCACATCCTCTCCCTGTGGGCTGGTATGTAGAAGCAGATTTGAGTCTTCTTTCTGTACTAAAGGAAAAGAGAGGAGGGGAGATCATCCTTAAATCTTCTTTGCTGTCTTTTGCTCTCAAAATCTAATCCTTTTTAGTTCAGAAAAATTTTACCTAACACTAACAAAGTCTTTAAAGGACATTATCTGAATCATATATCTATTATTATTATGTTTTAAAATAATGTGTTGTTGATAGTGTTACTAGAAGATGTGTGTTAATGAATCTTTAAAAAGTCATTAATAAGTGAAATTTTTTTTTGTTTTATGTATGAACCATTCATGTTTACTTTTATTAATACATGTAAGTCTCTGTATAAAGGACCCATTGCTCTTTTCATTTAGCTGCTCCTTCACTAATATTTTGGATCAAAGTGAATTTTTATCAGCCCAAAAGTATAAGCCTATTAGTTAATACTTTCCAGCTGTTAGCAGCTGGTTTATAATTTCAGATGTTTTTGTATTGTCAGTGAATATTTCTTCCTTTTTTTTAACCACTGAGATTACTTCATAGTCTAACTAATCTTTTCATTATTGTTTGAAATATAAATGCCAAAGTAGCCTAGTTAAAGTCTACTTGTGAGATTTTTAAGTCACTATTTTGGACTTCTCAAAGGTTCTTCGATTCTATGCAATCTGGGATGATACAGACAGCATGTTCGGTGAATGTCGGACCTACATTATTCATTACTATCTCATGGATAATACTGTGGAAATTAGAGAGGTCCATGAACGGAATGATGGGCGAGATCCCTTCCCACTCCTGGTGAACCGCCAGCGCATGCCTAAGGTTTTGGTGGAGAATGCAAGTATGTTAGACTTAGTCTATTCTCTGTTAATTGAGACCTCTTTGGATCACAAAGGAGTTGCTTAATCAATGTAGTCATTCCTTTTATACTTGGGAGACTTTTGCTGTGTTCTCCTAGGTATTTAAAATGTGGTTTTCCCATAATTTCCCTCCTTTACTGGCCAGTTAGTCCAGGCTTGCCTCCAGAATGGTCTAGTGGAGATGACTGGTACCCAAATCAAGGAAACAAAATCAAAAGAGCTGTGGGAGATTTATTTAAAATATGGAAGAGCAAGAATTCTGAATTGAAGCAACTTAATATCAGATTTGTTTTCATTCAAAGATATAACTTACCACTTACATGCTTTCTTGACTTTGCCTCTCACCTCAACTAAACTGGAATTTTCTATGTGGGATTGCTCAAAAGTGGAAAAGACTTGCCTGTGATTCATAGAGCTTCATTGTGTTGACCCCTGCTCTTTCTTTGCTGGTATACAATAACGTAGCATGGAGAATCAATAAAATTTTATTAGTTAAAAAAGTCCTATGAAGTGAAAAGGAAGAAATAAAATAACCTAGTGAGTTAGAAAGTGAGATTCAACAAAACGCAGCTGATACTTGGCATCCATCAATATTTCTCTGAGATAAATAGGCTTATATTTTAATTATTGATTTAGTAGTTTAAGAATTATCTCTTACGAAAGTTATCATCTTGGTCACAAGTAGTGACATCTCTCATGCTTAGGTGGCTGCCAATACTCTTTCATTGATTTTTTTTTTTTTTTAACTTTTGGAACTAGGAGGTAAGAAACTCCAAATATTGAGCAAGAGGCTTTTCTTAGAGCTTATTAACAAATTGAGATTAGAGGTTATAAACAAATTGGCAGTCTAAAAGCTAACTTCAACCTACTTCGTGCATTGCTTGGCTTGCAAGTATCTTTTTAAATGTAGTATTATTTGGGACAAGAAGTTGAAGATTTCCATCATAGAGATAGTGCATAAACAACAAAAAAAGTGGTAAAGGGACATCTTCATAAACATGTAGTAGAGAAAAAAAAATGAAAAAAGCAAATGGATGCTTCTCTAAACCATAGTGTCGTGTAGAAAAAAGGAAAATGAGATGTATATTAAAGTAACATCTACATAAAGTGCACACAAAACAGCACAAGTGGTACATGTACAATAAATGAATTACCTGATAGAATCTTTGCTTGTAAGGGAGGTGAGAATGAGACTAGAAGAAGGTAAAAGGAAGTTAAAAACTGTCATTTTTAAATTAAGAGAGTTAACTTTAAACATCTCCTTTTTTGAGAAATGAGAATAATTGCTAGCAGAGCTTGTTTTTTCAGGTAACAACAACTGAATCTCTGTCCTGCTTCAATATAGTCTGCCTGGTGACTCCCATATTCTTATACTTAGCTTCCTATGGAACCTCTTAGAGTTCTATGACACTGGAACTAATGTATTAATTTTGCCTTTCCAGATGCTTAAATAAGCCTTAAGTCCCTGCCATCTGGAGCTGACAAACATTAGATTTCTAGTAGTTAAAAGAAAAAATAGAAATGTATTCAAGGTGGTGTGAAAACAGTGTCACTAAACCCAAATTCCTTAAAAATCTCAGTTTCCATGTTTGACTCTGCCTTGTCAATGTGGTATCATTCTTTTCTATAATTCTCCAAATTTAAAAATATTTTCATTACATGTATAGGAAAAGACAGTCTGTGATACATGGAGGGTCCTTGTAAGAGGTAGGAAACGTATCTTTTTGTGAAAATTATTGTTAGTCATGCAGTGGCAGGACAGAAAAGGCTAAACTCCTACTAGCTAAGTAATTCCTTTAACTAGAACTGTGGTGTTAGAGAGGTGGTATTCATCCAGTGGGTGACTTTTATTAAATTCAATTAAATAAGACCTAAATGTCTACTATGGGACTATTTCATAGGGAATTGCTGTGGAGAAATAAATGAAAATGTATCTCCCAGACCTGGAACCCCTGACTTTCTGTTACTTTTAGTAACAGTAGGGAAGAGTCATGTAAATACTCAAAGCTGTTAAACAGTGATATGAGGGGCCAGGTTATCTGGTTGTGTAACTGTCTATGTCACGTAGACAAAGTCCAGAAGAAGAAACGTGATCTAGAAAGATTTAAGAAAGTTCTGCAGGAGAGCTGGGATTAAATCCAAAGCTAGAATGATAAAGAACAAAGGAAAAGAGCACTTTAGAGAGAAGAACAAGAAAAAAAATACATAAAAAATAAATAAAATAAAATCCACTTGAAAACAATTGCCAACAGTGGCATCTACTTTCTATTTCTGGTTCAGTAAAGTCCAAGAAAAAAAATCATTTCTTTCAATAATTGCTAGATCAAAAAGACAATGACATATATAAGATTTGAACCATATAAGTATCAATATTGATTTCATAATATGTATATGCAGCAATACCTTGAGAATTCCCAGTCTTTTCAAGCAGAAATGGAACACTTATAAAAACTTACTTGTCTTAACAAATTTTAAAGTCTAGTTATCATATATCATTATCAGCTATTAATACAATTAAGGTAGAACTCAATTTTGGAAATATAACTAAAAAAAAACAAAAAACAAAAAAAACACCTCCTGTATTTGCAACTTGAAAAACACATTTCTAAACAATCTATGAGTTAAAAAAAATACTTAGTACTAAATGATAGCCAAAATTCCCTCAGAGCTTTTAGATATAGCTAAAGTAACACTTGGGAGGAGATTTAGAGACTTAACTGCTTATTTGAGAAAGAAAAAATAATAAAAATCTAGGCATTTTTCTTTAAAAGTTAAAGAAGGAACGATAAAATAAATCTAGAGAAACTGAAAGGAAGGAAATAATAAAATTCTGAAAATAATGAAATTGAAAACAAAAGTAAAAGAGTAGATTTTCATGTTAAAAGTTATTTCTTTGTAAGGACTAATAAAATGGCAAACTATTGACAAGATTTATCAAGAGAGAAAAGAAAGAAGGCATACATGTACAATATTAAATATGGAAAGAGGAGCCGTATTTTAAGATGAATAGGTATTAAACAGAAAATAAGAGAATAATACCAACAACTTTATGCCACTAAATTTGAAAACTTAGATGAAATGAGTAAATTTTTAACAATTAACTTAAGAAATAGAAACCAACTGTTTTTAATTCTTGAAGAAGTAGAATCAGTTTAAAAGTCTTCCACAAATTAAACACCAGGCCCAGAAAATTTTTCAGATGAATTTTGGTAAACATTTAGAGACAGATAATTCTAAGCTTAACACAAACTCAGAGAAAAAAAAAAGGAACTTCATTCATTCATTTAAAAAGACTAGTAAAACCAAAGATACCATGAGAATATCAGTCCGTTTCACTTATGAACATATATGCAACTCAACAAAATGTCAGCAAAAGAAATTAAGAAATATGCAAAAAACAATTGTTGAACAAAGCTGCATGGCTAGACAGCGTGCACATGCACACGTGCGCCTGCACACACACACACCCCCCAGATCTCCTGGTACATTGTTTACTGAGGAAAACTCATGGAGTTAGAGATGTGTCTCCCATCTCCTGTCACTTGCTGGGACAACTCAAAGGCATCTTGTAGGGAGA
Source organism: Scalopus aquaticus (assembly GCA_004024925.1). Classification (NCBI taxonomy): domain Eukaryota; kingdom Metazoa; phylum Chordata; class Mammalia; order Eulipotyphla; family Talpidae; genus Scalopus; species Scalopus aquaticus. The sequence goes on from PVIJ01006149.1 coordinate 14,253, forward strand.
TTTGGAGGCTTAGAAAAATGCTTTACTGGGAAAATGCCAGCTCTCTTTTTGTGTGTCTGCTGTAGTGGAACATTAACCTGCCTTCCTATTTTCCCGTCTTGGCAATTATCAACTAGAAGAACACCTGTGTACCTGTCATGCTCCCTGTGATTGGGATTCTGGGGCCAAGCCTTGTGGTTATAGGTAGGCAATGTGACACTTTACCAGAATACAGTTTCCATGGAAGCTATCCTGCAGAGATTCCATCTTACACAAATCAACTCTTAGTTTTAATAAAGCTAAATTGGATTTACCCCCAAAATTCAAGGTTGATTCTACATTTGAAAATCTATTGATTTTCCATATCAACAGATCTCTATAGTCATCTGTTTGTCCCTTATACTTCCTTCAGGACTAGCTCAGACTGCCCTAATAGCAGAGGTCAGAACAGGAAAAAAAAAAATCATTATTTGTATAATTGTTTAGTATATGACCGCCCTAAAGAATGTTCTTTCTATCGAGTCTGAAATTCTGGAATTGTATCTATATTGTTGTTGTCATCTCAGTGTTTAACATGTACCTAGTAATTTATAAATGTGATCACTAATAATTGGCTGGATGAATGAATAAATGGATGGGAAATTAAACTAAATGGCTTGGATCCATCCCTCTTATCTTTGTAAAAGGACATTTATTCTTTCCTCCTGTAGTGATTTCTTCTAAGCACTAATTTTTCTAAGATCAGTGACCTGTAATGACAGTTTGAGCTGAATATGGAAGAGAGACTTTATAAAAACCATATGGGATATTATTTATGTGTCCTGTCAACAGATGGAAACGCTGTACCATATGTTCTGCTGGGAATGTAGAAGAGTCCCTGGTCTTTGACCAGATCAAAAGACTGCACTCCCCCATGTTCTCAAGAATGCCTGGCTGTTGTATGTGATTGTCTTCCCATCTTCATTCCTTTTCTTACTTCTCTGTCATATGTTAGAGAATTTCCCTCAATGTGTGCTGGAAATCTCTGATAAAGAGGTATTGGAATGGTATACTGCCAAAGACTTCATTGTTGGGAAGCCACTCACCATCCTTGGGAGAACTTTCTTTATTTACGACTGTGACCCATTCACGCGACAGTATTACAAAGAAAAATTTGGTATCTCTGATTTACCACGTATTGATGTGAGCAAGAAGGAACCACCTCCTGTAAAACAGGTAATGGAACACTAGTTTTGAGTCTAGTGAGAGAATTAATCTTTTGATGTAGAAATTTAAGGGAAAAAAGCAAAAACTCTTATGTGAATACCCAATAAAAATGGACAAAGGGTATGAAATAAAACAGTTCACAAAAGAAGAAATACAAATGACTAATGAGCATATGAAAAGACCTTCAGACTGATAACTAAAGACAGAGAAGTGAAAATAATGAGCTTATAGATCTGTTTGATTTAATGACTCACAATAGCCAATGTTTGCCCTGGTGTGAAGAAATGGGCATTTTCATATGTGGTCAATAGGAGAGTGAATAAGAAAAACCTTCTTGAAGAGCAGTTTGTCATCACTTTTAATTTTTTCAAAATAAAATATTGTATACACATTGGTTAGAAAAATCTGGTTTAGGAACTACAAAAAGGTATGTGTGAATGTCTATGGTAGCATTGTTTATAATAACGTGTAAGGAGGTTGGCAAAATAATTTATAGTATATCCATCTCATACAATTAGAAGGCTATAAGACTGGTTAAGAAGAAAAAGAGGGCCTCCCTGGTGGTGCAATGGGTTAAGTCTCAGCCTATGAAGCTATCCACAGCCACTGCAGCATGAGTTCGATTCCCAGCCAGGGATATTCCCACGTGGCGTGGTAGACCTCTCCTGCCTCGCCTGCTGCTCCCCTCAGCAATGTACTTCAGTTGATCTGCCTGTTCTGCTCCCCACTCTGTCTCTGGTGAATCCTCTCACCACCCCACACCTCTGACCTACACCCCAATTCTTGTATGCACAAATAAATAAATCTTTAAAAAAAAAAGAAGAAAAAGAGAGAAAGTAAATCTGTGCATATTAATAGGGAAAATTGTCCATAACATTTTCAAGTCTGTGTATACGTGACACGATGCTATTTTTGTAAATTACTGCATGGAATGTCTGCTTTTCTTACTGAGAAAAAGACCTGAAATAATATCCAACCATACTGTTAACAGTGGTTAACAGTCAACATGTGGGAATCGGGTGAGAGGGGGTGGGGAAAGAAGTGGTAGATGACAAGAGAACTTTTTGTACTACTTGGTGTAGTTTTAATTTCATTTTTACACGAAGCCTTGTATCATTTTTATCATTTTGATAAAAAGACATCTCTTAAGATTCCAGACCCTGCACAGTTCATTATTGCTATCAAACCCTTTCACTTAAAAACTGGGACAAAACAAAAACTGTCTAATTGACAGTGTTGGAAAATGGTTTTCTATCATTGCATAGCTTTCCTTAGACTCACACTGAACCACAAAATTCGATTCTTTGCACCACAAAATTCCCTGCTCTCTGAAAGTAAGTTCATGGTGCTTTTAATACACTGAAATAGTAATCTGATAATCTTGAGCCTTGAGAATTTTCGCCAAGTCACATATTTTAGTGTTTCAAATGAGAACTGCATGTTTTAAGAAGTATATATTATACATCAAATTCAAGAAGTATCTGAAGTATAATTTTATGGACTGAATGCACAGATGCTTGTTATACTTTTGCCTATTCCCCATGATTAAATGGGGTGTTAATACCCAAGGTTCATCTTTATATTGCCACTGTGTATATAAAATAATGTCACTGGGCTCTTTTCTCAAAAGAAAGACATGAAAGATGGATGGAATTACTGAATTCCTCCAGTCCAGGCCCATGCCGTTCTGCCATCTGCTGCCTGTGCAACCGCCACTCATCCAGTTATCCTAAATTACCTTGTGGTTATACTAATACAGTAACCTACTTTCCTGGGCTTTCGCTGATAATCTTTTACCAGCTTGAACCACTTTTCCATCATTTCTTTACATGTCTCTTTCTCAATCAAGACTTAGGGTAAGCCTCCTCTTTTCCAAGAAGACTACTAAAGCTCTAGGCAGGGTTGACCATCTTTCCTGTGTTCGTGGGGGGAACTCTGGGCCTCCCTCCTCTAGAACCTACCTATTATTTAATATATATGTTTATGGATCTTTTCTATCAGACTGTAAGTTCCTTGAGGATAGGGACTATGCCCTATGCATCTTTGTGTTCCTAGCACCTAATAAATACAGTGCATAGCAGATAAGAATTCTGTAGTATATTTCTTGAACTAAACTGAAAATTCCTTTGAAGTATGTTTTTGTTCCCTCAAAGTAAGTGATATGTTAGACAAGCCTTTTAGAACCAACATGTCATAAAAAAATAAGACAAGGAAAAAATTGAATTTTGGTATGCTATGAGTGCTATCTAGCAAAACTGCCATGAACCGAAGTTGATACTGTGCAAAACTGAGGGGTGCCCAGGGATCCCACACTGTTAAAGGGGGAAATCTCATGTTGCCCATTCTTGGGTTTCATGTTACCTGGCAAAATAATTTGATTCTAGTGAGCTCAAAGAATTTAAGTGATAAGCTATTCAAGGACATAATTGGTAAGAAGTTCAAAGAACACAGAGAGAAAGGAAAGGATTTTAAAATACAAATTCCCAATCAAACTCTGAAATCACCTATCCCCTCACTGGTACCTGTTCAGACAAACAAGCAGTGCTCAGAGCCAAACGACCATGGCCCAAAAGCAAAGCTCCTGGGAGGGCAAGCCCAAGGCACCTCCCAATGGGAAACTCAAACAAGGGGTTCAGCAAGTCCCTAGAAGACAAGCAGAGTCAAAATGTGCCATACAAGTTTAATCCACCAAAGAGCCAAGAAGGTGGTTGCCATAGTTTCTGAAGAGAGCCAGATCTAAAGTGTTAGTGGGAAAAGCAATAAAGATGCTTCTACCCACTTGTCTTTGTGCTCTTCTCCCTGTTCCACCATAATGACCAACCTGCTCCTTCCTTCTTCCCAGTAGCCTCCATTCGGGTCCAGTTCATGGCATGCTGGGAGTTTTAATGCAAGGCATCTAAGATGTCTATGGTTTGGAAATGGGGGTGGCCCTTAGCGTCACTCATTGCTGAGATCTTCCTGCTGTGCCGGTCTACCTATAGCATGAGCTCTCAAGGGCAAGAAAACTGAAAGGCAGTGTGAGTGATAATAGTATCTATTGCTATGAATGTTTTCTCTGATAGATTTCCTTACCAATAAATGTACTCACCGATTAAGAATTATAATAAAACCCTTTCCCTACTCCCAATTTTTGGGGTAGCATTTGATAGAATATATAGGAAAAAACACTATGGGAACAGATTTAGATTTTGATCAAGCAAACTATTTTGCCACTGTCATTTATAATTAAGTAAAGTATATTATATACATATACTATACACACACATATGTAAACTACATTAGTTTACAACATGGTATAAACAGGAGTACATTTTCTCACTTCAGAAGCTGACTATATCTTGGGATGTGTATTGTGATGTTCTTTTCTTAATGAGAGGGTTTTGATCCAAACTTTTGAACTGATAAAACCTTTTGAGTCCTAGAAAACCTCTGCTTTCCATCCTCACTACTATCATATTTTTTTCTCCTAACAAGTCTTCTAAAGAAAGAAAAGGGGAAAAAGCATGGATAGACAGTAGAGAGAATTGAAGAACCGCTGTAGATTTTCCTTGAATTTTGCTTGGTTGGTTGCGTTTGCCCTATCTTAGGTGCTCTGCATAATAAAACTAATCCTAGACCCATATATATGGCACATTAATTGGAATGTATGATCAGTTTATATTCAGTAAATTTTCTATAGTAATTCTGACAGTCCTTGTTGGAAATGAGTAGGAGAACCCCACTTACCAAACAGCTAAAACCTTTTGCTCTCTTTAGTCACTCGATGTCAGTCATTTAAACCTTGAGCCATGTAGTTGGAAAGCAGGGATAGGAGCCGATGGCAGGGTCTAGAGGGATGAAGCTAAAGTCAGCCCAGTGGTCAAGGATGGAGGCAGATATGAAGTGAATATATTCAATATCAGACTCATGGCTCCCGTTAGTCAGGTTAATCTGCTAGATCAGGAATACGTTAGCATAGTTCCAATGGCCAGATACGTCTTAACGCAGGCTGGCTCCATCTAGAGATGTGCTGGTAGGGAATGGGAAGAAGCCAGGACTAGGAAAGTTAATCTGCCGTGGAGCTGGTCTCTAAAAACAATATCTGAAGGATTAGGGCCCTCTGATTCCATGTGTACTTGCTTTGTTAAGATAGGTGGGCAGAAATTCTAGGGGAAGGGTCATCTGAGCAGGAGTATCTAGGAGTGACAATGCATTTAGTCAGAGAAGGGGCTCACCTGGTTTAGAACAGGACCCAAGTAGTAGCTTGGAGTATGAGAAGAAGGTGCCAGGACCCCAAGGCATATAGGCTGAAATTTTGGGAAGGTCTTCATTCCAAGCAGGGGATATGAGGTGCTGCTCAGGAAAAACAGGTAGAAGCCTGTTGAAACACAAAAGGAATTTGAGAGGATGTTGCTCAGAGGCTTACCTCCCAGTTTCAAAATCCCTCAACCTCCACCCCAGCCCCCAACAGGCAGCTTTCATTGAGTGTTAGTTCTAGTGTAACGCAGGTTTAAATGCCACCAGTGTGTATTTCTGCCTAGCCTCCAGACTTAATTCAAATGTTAGCTGGGAGTGTCTCACCCAAGATCACTTTGTCTGTAGTAACTTGTGTATTCATAAAATTGTGGTTTTGCTTTTAGAGCAAATTAGGTCATTGTCCATCTACTGGATCCATGTCTAGATAATTATATTAACTACAGCCCCAGGAAGTAGTTGAGGGGTCAGTGTACTAAGCACTACACCTTGGATGAACATAGCAGCCACTGGTTTTGGGGGGAATACCCTGTGTGACAGCTGTATGGACATTAATGTCTAGAGCCCTATTTAAATGAGGTCAGGAGGCTGGAAAGAGGGCTGCCATACTTGTATAAATCATCAGACTATGGGGCCCAACATCAAATGACAGATGCAAGATGCCCTGCACCTTCTACTGCTTCCTCCTTCCCTTCCACTGAAGGAGAGGTCCTCAAGGGGTGCCTTAGGGGGCTGTCAACCTTGTATTCTATTCCAAGAGTGCTCACAGGTCTCACCATGAACACACTCTACAATCTGCACTCTCTTCTGTTGTTTTGTTTCCAAATAAACCCTCTTTGTGGTTGGAATTACTGATTGCTTTTATTTTTAACAGAAGTTACCAGGGATCACATGTACTAATTTGTTGAAGTGCCAGAATACAATATATAAAAAGGTTTGGGGAAAGTAACTAAAAGTAAAAAGCATGGTTTGCTGAGAAACCATAACAAAAAGGAGTTAAAGAAAAAGAACTCTGCTGCAGTCTGCCTAACATTAATGAGACAGAGGAAAAACTAAAGTTTTAGGAAAAACAAATGCTCCCATCCTAGAGTGATGCTTTCAGCTCTTCATAGAACCTGAATGAAAAATTTACATTCACCTTATACTTTGATGCTAACTCACCAAATTTACCTTCAGCATTTGAATTTTGGTTTGGTTTCTTGAGTTTGGCCCTTCACAAGGAAGTTAGAGTCCTGTGAGGACAAAGAGTGTGAATTCACAGTAAGATATGGCTGCCAGCTCTGCTTAGTGAGAGAAAATCAAAAAATAAAAACTCTAGAAACATTAATATACCGAAACCTCACTTGAATGGGGTTAGAAGGCTAGAAGAGAGTTTTCCAGACTCCAAACAGAAGTGATGCTGCTTTGCTGCCCTAGTGGGAGGAAGAAGAGACTCCCTACCAAACCATCAGTTCAACTTATGAGAGAATGCCTTTCCCAACCTTATAAAAGAAATTCTGCTATTTTTCTTCTGGGGAAATGTGCATATGTTTTTCCATGAAACTATAGTTCCTAGCTGCTTGTAGATGATGTTTATGAATAAATCCATTTTGCTGGTGAAATAATTGGTTGCTTATTTTTTGAGGTCTACAGAATACAGAGGTAAATATGAAAAAACATAGCTTGGACTCAGTCCAGACCATCCCTTCCAGAATTCTAACACATACCCAGACACACTTTGGGTGAACTGAGAAAACTTTCCAGATCTGCCAGGCTGAGGCCCACACCCTATAACTGAAGTTACAGGCAGATCCATGGGCTCATACAGGCTGGGAACAAGGCAAGGGCAGGGATGGGGACCTGGAGTAGGGCCAGTCCCTGCTTTGGCAGTAAAGGGGCAGTGTACATCAGCAGTAGTTTCAGTCTAGCTCTGAGGCTTCCTTTGCTGCATCATTACTCACCTCTTTGAGTAGTGATCACAGTGTAAATCCATAAATATAGACAGATTATGCCATGTTTTTTTCTGACCACATTTGTATATGTAGGAATTGCTTTTGAATAAATGTATTCTAGATTTTTCTCAGAAACTTTGTTACCTTTAATGTAATTTTAACACAAATACCTGTTTTCTTGCTTTCTACATTTCTTCAGGAATTACCTCCCTATAATGGTTATGGATTAATTGAAGACTCTGCTCAGAATTGCTTTGTTCTTATTCCAAAAGCTCCCAAAAAAGATGTTATTAAAATGCTGGTGAATGATAACAAGGTTCTTCGTTATTTGGCTGCACTGGTGAGGATAATTTTAGTTTTAAGATTCTGTTCCTAGGGCTGTGCACAGGCATTCATTTTGTCTGTAAGCTGTAGAGTCAGAGCTGTCAGAGTTATGTGTTTACATTAAAAGCATTAGCCGGTCGGATAGTAGTAAGTATGGTGCTCCTGAACTAAGACCTATCTCAAGTCCTGTCCTCCCCCTAAATCTTTCTTAGATCATTAATCTCTCCCATATACCCTCAAACTTTTGCCACACCTTATTTTTTTTGCCTTTTTATTTAGCAATTATGAAACCTGACATATTTAAATTATTTGTGTGCCTTTCCCATGTACTATGCTTTCCTTGAAGGCAGGAACCATGTCTTACAAATTATTTAGTATTACTTAGGATATCTAGCTTGATGGATCTCATAGTTATTAAGTATAATACATGCAACCATACCAATTTAATAGATATTGCCTTTGAGAACACGTATTTAGTTAATGGTTAAGAGTATGGATTTGGAAACAGACAAATTCTAATCCTGACTATGCCACTCACTAGCTGAATTATGTGATAGGAATTCAAAATATAATGTCTTTAATATAGGGGAAAACTAAATAGAAATAGGAATATGTGCATTTTATTTAGAAATGTGGACATAAATACCAAAAATGGAGGTAGGTTATTTCTATTGGGAGTGGAGAGGGGTGGGTAGGTGATTTTTCAAACGCTACACATTTATCAGAAAAAAAAAAAACCATGATTATCATATTTTAGAAAAATATTGAACAAAACTTAAAAAGAAATGAGTTCAAGCAAACTCTAGGCCAGCTAGAACACTCCACACACTAAGAATTAATGATTAATAAAGGTTTTGTATCATTGCTAAGTTCTTCGAGTTACCATTAAAATTCAAGAGATCAAGAACAGTATAACACTTAGGCTATGAAAAGGGCAAAGGACTTGCATGAGTTTGTGAACTATATGATTGTACTTACCTTTCATACCTAAAAATCCTATAAAATTTATTACATAATTAATTATAAAAATTGCTACTAGTTATGTTAGATATTGCTGAGGAGGAAGAATAATACATTATATTGATAGCAGTCTTCTATGTGTACAAATAACATAGGCAAATGTGATATGTTACAAAAGGTTGAAGAGCTGGTGGAGGACTTCTATTTCTGACAAAAATGATAAACTGGATAATTTGAATTAACCCTCTTGCTTAGGACAACAGCTGGAGTGTGTGTGTCTGTGTGTGTGTATGTGTGCACTATTGCTTCAAGGTGCTGAACAACTAAGAAGTTGTAAAGAATCACTGAGTGAGAAGCAGGAGACTACTGACGCCTGTGAAAGGAGTCTGGTAAAAGGAAGAATTTTTCCCTTGGAATTATTTGCTGATTCTAAAAGAAGTACCCATGAAGGGAAACACTGCAAACTAGGGTCTATCAAGGACAAACCTTAGTAAACTCTTTGTGCTTTAGTCCACAGATGGCTGATCCTTAAAAGGATTATTTGTCTGACTTTGATATATCTAAGTCCCTGAATTATCTCAATTCCAGAATCAGGTTAAAATAATCTGGGAAAGTAATAGTCCCAGGTGTCTAGCACACGCAAATGTAAATTCTCTAAAGATAGTATCATCATAGACTTCTATTTCTGTAAACAATTTCAGAACTATGTATGTTACTCATTGAAAAAAAAAACACTATTAATACAATATCCAGTCACAGAACATTGAAGGAAAGTGAGTAGAAACAATAGACAGTAGAAGCAGATTCATAGGGATTTCGGATACTGGTTTAATCAAACTCAAACTTTAAAAGTGTATTTAATTTGTTTAAAGAGATAAAGGGGTAGGATTGAGAATTTCAGCAGAGAACTAGAAGCAAAAAAGGATTTCAGTTTTGAAAAATTATCACAGTAATGGAAATAAAGAGAAATTAGGTGTAGGAAAGTATTTGATAAAATTTATCTATTACGGTTTTAAAATAAAACTCGTAGTAAATAGAGAATAAAGGAGAATTTCCTTTGTCTGGTAAAGGGTATCTACCAGAAATCTGCAAGCAGCATGCTTAGTGGTGAAATGTTGAAAGATTTCTCTGAGATTAGGAACAAGGCAAAACTGCTCTCTATCCCCCTTCTATTCGTTGTTGTGCTGGAGGTCCTACCTAGAGCATGAAATAATAAGGGAAATCAAGGTATGGGAATTGAAAAGGATGAAATAAAACTGCCACTTTTTTAAAATGAGTGATTATATATATAGAAAATCAAATAGAATCTACATTATATATTAGTAAAGTTAATGTATAAATGGCAACATACAAAAAATGAAGTCAGAAAAATGCCATTTATCAAAGCATCAAAAATATTACATCTTTAGGAATAAATAAAAAAAAGTGTGTGATACCTAAAACGTTATTGAGGGAAAATGAAAAAGATCAAAATAAATGAAGGAATACAATGTGTAAATTGACTAGAAAACTCAACATTATATTCACCCCAAACTGATCTACAGTTTCAAAATATTGTAATTACAGATGATATTGAATGTGCAAAGTTAGAAAATTGGCCAATGGAATAAAATCACCACTTAAGCCATATGACAAACATGGCACTGCAGAGGGACTGAAAAAGGAAAGTCTTTTTAATAAATGATATCAGAACAATTAGACATCCCTCTGGGAAAAAAAGAAAAAAAAATCCCCCACTAAAAAGAGAAGTCAGTTTTGGCTGGATTGAAGATTTAAATGTGAAAGACAAAACTATAAAATTTCTTAATGGTAATAAAACGAAGCTGTAAAAATAAATGTAGCTGTAGTAGGAAAATATTTCTTTAGCATGATACAAAAAGCAGTACTTGTTCTAAAAAATGGTAATTAGTGAGAAAACTTTTGAGGAGAAACAGGATTTTCATAGTTTCAGGTTATCTTCCTCAAGATATTTAACTGCAAAGATGAAGGTGATAGTTTTCAGGGGAGAAACCCATCAGACATCTTAACTAGGTGATCAAGGTCAACATAGATACACTGATATTGTGAGCCCCTGATATGGATGAGAAGGCGGGACATCTTTTCTGTGGTATTTTGCCAAAGATGCTACAGTGAGATGCATGAGGGATATTCAATAAAAGAATTGACCAGTACGCTTCAAAAGTGTCAAAGTCATTAATGACAAAAGCAGACTGAGACTCTCACAGGTTGTAGAGTAACGAGTAATAAGGACTAGATGCATAGCTTCCTGAAACAAAAGGACATAAGTGAAAAACAGGTGAAACTGGAATAAGGACAGTAGTTTACTCAATACCATTTGGTTTGTTATTTTCTTAGGTTTTATAGTTGTACTATGGTTGTGCTAATGCTAATGTTAGAAGAAGCTTGTGGAGGTATGAGAATTTTCTGTTATTTATGCAGCTTTCCTGTAAGTCTAAACTTAATTGCAAACCCCTTAATATACACCGAGAAGGACATGAGATCTTTTCTGTTGTATTTTTCCAAAGATGCAAAATTTAAAAGGTTGAATTTTATTTTTCAGCTTTAAAACACGCTTTCCTGGCAGGGTGAATGATTGCCCCTCTCTCTCCCCACCCTCTTGGCATGCCTTTGTCAATAGCCCTGCTCAGGACTTTGCATTTTATTCTAAGTACAATGAGAGTCCTCTAGAGGTTTGAGAGCAGAAAAGGGATATGATTTGCTTTTTATTTCCTATACTATGGATATGTGTTTACATTTTTTTTATTATCAAAATAAAGTTTGGAAACTTTTTTGGTGATGAGGAAATTATTTCATTAAAGGAAACTCAGTTACTTTCTTTGATAAACAAGAAATCACTACACAAGTAGTTTCATGGTCTGAATGAAAATATTTGCTGAAGTTGCAATATGAGAGGATTTTAGTAAAGAATAAGCATGTCTGTATTTAGTCTTGTTGATGTGGAGTTTAGTTCTCAAAGAATCAGTGATTTGATTTATTAGAGAAAAAGTCTTGTCTATAAAATAGTTTCTCAGAATAACTTAAACCTCTATGATTTTATATTACTGAGTCCTTTCTTCACAAATATTCCTGTGAAATTTATATGTATAAATAGATTTGTTTAAAGAACTGAACTTTGAATAACCATCTTGTTGTCATGAAGTTGAACAAAATGTCAGCCAAGAGGTCTCAAACTGGCAGCCTGTGGGCAGAATGTAGCCTGTATATGTGTGTTGTTTGGCTACATGTTGCTTTGAAAGAGTTGAAGCCAGCATATTAAAATCAGGGGTTTTAAATAGTAATCCAGATTTCTATCTTCTTTGAAGAATTGGAAGATCTAGCAACATTAATCCTGCTTTCCCACAAGGCAACAACCAACTGAAGTTAGTTGGGGCAGCCTTCCTTAGATGAGGCATGTGTTTTCCAAGTCACGGAATCCCAAATCATTCATTTATAATTTCTATATTGGGCTTATGTTATATATCTAGTTCCTATAGGCATTTATGTTTGGAAGTATCAAGATAGATTACACTGGTCAACAGTGAGATCGTTACTGACTTTAGAAGGCCCTAATCTGTATTTTCTTGGTGTGCTGAACATGAATATAACCCTGAATTTTTTCTTATTAGCTCTCATTTTGAAGATATTTCATATAATTAATTTTCTATGTTTCACTGTGTAAATTTATCCAGTAGGACTGCAACAACATCCTAAATCAGCCTAGAATGATGTAATATTGTATCTCATTGCATAATACCATCATGCACATATCATCCAGAGTTGATTGCATCATTTTCTGATGCAATGCAATACTACTGCCGGGCGGCTGCTGAAGTAAGCTGACGTAAGCTGACGTCAGCAGTGCACTATAGAAAGCCCTGTCAGAAAGGTTGAGCATTGAAAATATTTCAGACTTTTGTGCGAGACAGTTTAAGCTATTGTTCCATAGAACTGTTATTATTTTATTCATTTAGGCATAATATGGAACAGTAATGCCTCGAAAGTGTGTTAATAGCATGGACAATTTCTGCTCTAATTGTGGGGAAGTGACATTTGCCAACCAGAAGAAAAATATCACTTCTCAAGTGAAGAAGGCTTATCTTTACTTTGGATGCAAGGTTGGTGACCAAGACAAGCCTTGGGCCCCGCATATATGCTGTGCTACATGTACAACACAGCTTTCACAGTGGTTAAATGGCAAAAAACCATCAATACCATTTGCAGTCCCCATGGTGTGGAGAGAGCCAAGCAACCACATAAAAGACTGTTACTTCTGCTTGGTTCCTCCTCTTTCCAGTGGAATAACAAAGCAGAAGTCGAGAATAGTCTACCCAAACATTCCATCTGCATTGAGACCAGTTCCACATGGTGAGGGACTTCCTATTCCAGAACCTCCAGCAGAATATCCTCTTGAGTCATCTGAGGACAAGGGTGAGCCGACCTGTTCTTCTCCTGTTCCATCAGCATGCAGTGATCCAGATTTTCACTGTGGTGTATCATGAACCCCACACAGACTAACACAGGAAGAACTAAATGTCCTGGTTCATGATTTGAATTTATCCAAGAACAAGGCAGAATTGCTAAGATCAAGACTCCAACAATGGAATCTTCTAGAAGATGCCACAATTACTTTATATCTAAAGCGCCACCAGCAGTTGGAGCCTTTCTTCAGAAAGGAAAGTACTCTGGTATTCTGTTCCAATATTGAGGGACTCATGAATGCCTTAGAAATCATTCATGACCCACAAGAATGGAGACTATTTCTAGACTCTTCAAAATTGAGTCTGAAGGCTGTGCTTTTGCACAATGGAAACCTTCTTCCATCTATTCTATTCCTAAACAGCTGTACAAGAGACAAGCGAAGAAATCTAAGTAGTCTATGCCTTGATTTTTTACAGGTATTAACCATAGGCCTATTACTATTGGCATGCATTTCGTGATGTAAACATCAATTTATTGCAGATTACAAAAAAAAACTAGAGCCAAAATTAGAATTTGACTGTCATATTTGTGTTGAGCACATACAAATTGATAGGAAATGACCAATTTTATTTCAGTAACATGACTTTAGTAAAAATTTGTTGACCAGTGTTATGAACCTTCATGACATTCTCTTTTCTTCACCTTTATAGGAATCCCCCATCCCAGAAGACAAAGACCGCCGATTTGTCTTATCTTATTTTTTAGCCACAGATATGATCAGTATCTTTGAGCCTCCTGTTCGCAATTCTGGTATAATTGGTGGCAAGTACCTTGGCAGAACAAAAGTTGTTAAGCCATTCTCTTCAGTGGAATACCCCGACTACTATGGCCCGAGTGACTTCTTCATTGGTGCTGTGATTGAGGGTAGGTCTAAACACAGCAAAGGCTTTCCTACTAGCCAGGTAAATGAATGGGTCCTTCTTAGTTGGAATTTAATTCAATTAACTCAAAAGGCAGTTAGGCTGTATTCCAACTGACACAAAAGTAACACTCTCATATATGTGGCAATACATGTTGTACGGTGTCCTTATCACCTTTCTTAGCAATTAAACTCTAAATTGGTTGTATTTGTAAGCTGTGGATTTAGCCCTGAGTTTCCTAAACTCTGAGAAAATGACTGTAGTTTAGAGAGCTATTGAAAAAGTTCATTAGTCTAGGTCACAAGTGTATGTCTATGAATGTCACTAGAGGATCAGTATTATTTTACTCCTGATTGCCTGTTAGAAACATGACCAAACTAAGCATATTCCTACCCTCTCCCCAGTATTTGGCCACAGGTTCACCATCCTTGATACAGACGAGTATGTTTTGAAGTACATGGAGAGCAATGCTGCCCAGTACTCACCAGAAGCGCTCTCAGCAGTTCAGAGCCACTTTCGAAAACAGCAAGCGCCTTCAACAGAACTGGAAGAGTATGTCTGACCACCTAGCCTTTGGCACATAGGGGTTATTCAGCAAATAGTTCTTGATAAAATGAATGGGTAATTACATTTTAGATTTTTGAAGTTATTAGACATACACAGAATGTCAAACTAGGGTCCAACTGGGTCCAATATATTAACTTGGAACTTTTTCAACATTTATTTAGCAAATAATTCTTGAATACTAGTATACATCAGATACAATCACTAGACTCTTAGAATTTTCTGCATAAATACACTCCCTCCCAGAGTTGGCCTTCTATGCTGACTTAAGCTGACTGTATAACAACACAAGTAAGTTATATGGTGTATTAGGTAATGAGTGTTATGCAGAAATGGAGCAAAATACGGGTGAGAAGGGTTTTAGGAGGCTCTTGGTAGATTGCAGTTGACTGGAAGAGGTGGTTATATCTTGAGAAGGTGACATTGAGCAAATATGTGAAGGTAAGGGAGTTAGCTGTGTAGATATCTAGAGGAAGAACTTTCTAGAAAGAAGGAATGGTGAGTGCTAAGACTATCATGCCTAGATTTCTTAAGGGACTGGCAAAAGGTAAGCCATTGAAACTGACTAGAATGGAGTGAATGACTGGGAAAGGAATAGAAAATAAAATTAGATAAGTAACAAGGGATCAGATGTGTAGGATGTAATAGGTCTTTGGGAAAATGTTGACTTTTCTCTGAGTGAAATGGAGAGGGAGCCATTGTGAAGATTCTGAGAGAAGAGTGGCAAGGTTTGACAGATGATTTAAAAGAACTACCTAGTTGTTAAGAATAAATTAGGAGGGAGATTAGTTAGGAAATGCATTGCAGTTCTCAGGCAACAAATTATGGTGTCTTGACGAGGGTAGTATTAGTGAAGAGTGGGGAGAAATCTGATTTGGGCCATATTCTGAAGGCAGACCCAGTAGGACTTCAGACATTATACAGGGGACATAAGAGAAAGAGTTGCTAAGGATGATTCCAAGGTTTTTGTCTCGGCAATTAGCAGAAAGAAGTTGCCATTAACTGCGATGGGTAAGGTGTACATTATGGGTACAGGAAGGGTTTTTCTGGGTGGTGCAGTGGAGATTTCAGTTCTGGATATACTAGTTTAAGAGAACTGTTAGATATCCTAGTAGAGATAGCAAACCATCTCTCAGGTATGTGAATCTGGAGTTCAGGGGAAATGTCTAGCTGCAGATGTAAATATGGGAGTTGTTGGCATATAATTTTATTTTAAGTCATAGGACTAGATAAAATCTAAGGGAGTTGCTGTAGCTCTAAGGACTGAGTCCACCAATACGAGTAGTTGAGATAGTACAACCAGTGAGGGAGAAGAAAAGCAAGTGGGTGTAGTATCCTGGAATCCAAATGAAGAAAGCACAGGTAGCCACCCCTTACACAGCAATGCAGGACTGGAAGAATGGCTGGGTAGGGCAGCCCTACTCATTGAAGGGAGAATTTACTATTGTTCTGTGACCTTCAAACATTTTTATCACAACACTGATAAATTACAAATATGGTTACAAATATATACAAATATATTTGCAAATATATACAAATATATTTGATATATGGTCACAAATATATAGAAAACTGAAAAAAAGTAGTAATCTAATTTTTATTTAATATTTAAACTGTAATTTAAAATATTGGCAACATTGAGAGTTACTTTATTCTTTGTAAAACTCTTATTGTTTGAACAATGTTTGACTTTATCATCTAACTTATGATACAGAGCAAACATCTTTTCTACACCTGACAAATTGTCATCTTCCTTTCTAAGATTGGATCAACTTCCAAGATCTTATTATTTTTGCTTTCAATGTTGTGAAATATCTCCTAGCCTTTCTTCAGTGATGGTGAAATATCTCGGAGGAGTCTTTTGATGTAATGATTTCTCTAGCATGTGGGCTCACCTCATCCTTTTCATTCCAGCCACTTCCCTCAGTTCTGTCAAAAGGTGACTGTTCCCTGGCTACTTATTGAATCTCTCAAATGCATCAGTGTCCGTCTTTCCACAGTTATTTCTTTCATACCTCCATTTTGGTTGATTTGAATTTTACTTCTAGGATTATTGTTGTTTCTTTACTGCACTTTCACCTTTCTTGACCAACTCCCTCTTTCACGTATTCATTTTTGTAAAATGCCATGGGGGTTTATCCCTGAGAGACGAGGAGACAGCATAGCTATTAACCTTGCAGTCTGTGTATAAACTGAAAAACAGGTGCCCTGTAGACCATGAAAGACTTGGTGTGATTGCCGGTGATCACTGTGTGCACGTATTAGCCATGGACTGATTAGTGGACTGAAAACCTGACAGTGAATTTGTACTTCGTTAATAGATTGTGGTAACTGAAACTCGAACCTATTGTTGGGGGACTAGGCTACTAAACGAAAAGGTGGAAATTGAAATTCGTGCATATTGGAGCCATGCAAAAGGAGAATTACCCGTATATCAAGAAGACAATGACTCACTGTGTCAAATCTGGATCTAGCAATGGGGGTGTGGAGGGACTGATGAGGTGTTTCACTGGAATAGGAAGAGTAGGAAAACCTGATGGGAGTAGATTTAAAAGAGGTAAGGAGAGGAATTTGAAACTCGAAATATAGACAACTCTTTAGAGCAGGCTTATTGCAAAGTGGGACAGAGAAATGGAGCAGTAGCTAGAAGATGAAATGTAGTCAAGAAAATGGATTTTTTGGTTTATTTTTAAGGGAATAAATAACAGCATACTTGCATGTAACTGGGAGTGATTCTGCAGGAGGGAAATAATGATAAATGTGTCTGTTGGAGGATTTATGGAATATGTGGAAAATAGGATTAGTACACAAGTGGAAGAATTTGCTTTGATTAAAAGCATTCCTCTCTGGCAGTGGCCCTCAAACCTACGCTCTAAAAGGTTCTTGAGATTCTTGAGAACCTCAAAGAGTTTTATAGCTATTGATATTTACCATATTGGAAAGTAGATGTATTTTTAAACTAACAATAATAAACTCATTTTATATTAATACAGATGGCATAATTTTTATGAAAAACAATTGGATTTTCAAAGAAATTAGTGAGAAGAGTGGTGATTTTTAAACATTTTTTGTAAGTTCTTTAATGTCTGTCTTTATTAATAGAAAATAGTTGGGTTTTCACCAGCTTCTGCATTGACTTCTATATCTAATGATATCATTAGTTACACAACCTTTGGAGCCCCCGCCCATATGCATTTGTGAGAAAATAAGAGTTAAAAAGCAAATAATGATTTATTATAATAGTTTTAAACTCACAGACCCCGAAAAGGGACTCAAGAACCTTCAGGTGTCCTGGGATTACTCTTTGAAACCTTGATCTATAGCAAGCATCAGGGAGGACAGAGTGGGTGGGTACAGATGCTGGCAGTTTGTAGATATGGTTGAGGGGCATTTTCTGCTCATGTTACTATTTTTAATGGCGTTGTGCAGTAGGCAGAATGAGGAATGGTGTTGGAGGTTTCATAAGAGGAGAGTTGTGAAAGAAATGCTTCATTCCTTTGATTACATAAAGGAAATAATTTATAAACACAAAATGAAAATAACTACATGGTATTAATTTATATTAAGAATGAAAAAACTATCAATTATAATTGATATTCACCTTCGATTAAAAATGCATTCTGCAATGCGAGTTCGATGCCCAGCTGGGGATAATCCCACATGGCACGGCAGACCTCTCCTGCCTCACCCGCTGCTCCCCTCAGCAGTGTATTTCTGATCTGCCTGTTCTGCTCCCCACTCTGTCTCTGGTGAACTCTCTCACTGCCCCACGCCTCTGGCCTGTACCCCAGCTTGTATGTATAAATAAATAAATCTTTAAAAAAATGCATTCTAATTCCAGAGATGCAAAAAATATGGGGAAAAAATTTGTCTCAGGACTAATGAATTATGGCATCTGCCTTAGAAAGTGGGAGGCAAATGGCCTAGCCAATTTGTTGTTGAGGCAGCACTAAGCACCCAGTCATATGGCCATACATTTAATTCAAGTACTTTTCAGAAGTGTCTTTCTATAATTTCCCCATGTTTGTGCAAATACCAGCAACTCTGGAACGCTTTTTGCTTTAACATATTACCGGTACAATTTTTTTTCCTTCTGATTCTGTAATGAGGAAAAGATAGTGCTATGGCACTTAGAATAAGATACCAGTAAAAATAAAGAAAAATCCCAGTTCTGAGTTAAGAGACCCATTGTGATTCTTGTTTTGATCTTAGAGATGAGTGAGAGAAAATGAAGATGATATAAACCTTCATGTAATGCTTCCCCATCTTCCAGCCATTTTGTCTTTAGCACCTAACAGCCTCTATTCGATTAAAAAAAAAAAATCTTCCTGTGTGGAAATACAAACCCTCTATATCACCAATCATTGCTTGGAGAAATAAAAGGGGATCCTGAGTATTTGTCAGGACTAAGTACTTATTATACCAAGTGTCAATATTTTATATCATTTACAGAATGGTAAAATTTGGAGTTAGACATTTTCTTCCTCTAAACCAGAAAATTAAAATAGTGCACAGGTAATTGAGTATTAACTTCATCTAACTTCTTTTGATTCTGGGGTACCCATTACAATATCTCTAAGTCAGGATTATAAAGGCTCATAAACCTGCTCCCCTACACGGAATCTCCATCTGTGAGTAGCCCAAACCGTGGTGCCCCCTCCCCACCATGTGTTCATACACAGTATTCTTGTTCTGTTAGCCCATTTGTGCTCTTCAGCTTGAAGAGGACCCTTCACCTCTGTTCAATGACCTTTTTCATTTCCAGCCATCTTTCCCATATAGACATTTTCCAAATACTCTCATTTCTTTTTCCATTTTTTTTTCCAGCCCCAAGCTCTTCCATATTCACTTTACAGTTGCTCTCAAATATGGGATCAAATGATCCAGATATGTCAGTTTCTTCAATTTTCCCACTCTCCACCTTTGAGTGTTTCTGTACTATCACTCATCCTTTATCTTCTCGTTAGAGTAAGTAGCTCCCCTTCTCCAAATTTAATTCTTTGTTTGTCATTGCCTCCTTCCTGACTACTCCAAAATTGAGACATTCTTCATAAATTGCTTTCCTAAAGGTCATTATTTCCCAACCTAATAGTATCTTGTCATCATTATTCAATAATTCAGCAGATGTTTGAGCTTATACCATGTGCCAGACCTTAACAACTGCTTATGAGAATAGTGAGCTCATTGTCTAGGGTAGGGGTTGAGAAACTTGTTTTGTAAAAAGGTAGGCAGATAGTAAATTATGGTAGATAGTAAATAACTTAGGCTTTGTGGTCCATACCACCTCTGTTAGAACTATTCAATTCTGTCCTTGTTGGGTGAAAGCCACCATGGGAAATATGGAAATGAATGGGTGTGGCTAAATTCCAATAAAACTTTGTTTAGGAAAACAGGCCCAAAGCTGGCTTTGTGTGGACTGAAGTTTGCCAACCCCCTGGTCTAGTGATTAGCCATTCTGATCTACGTGTAATACAAATTATTCTTTACCACTCCCTTTTGGAAACTCACTCTTTTCAGATCTAATAAGTCAAGAGTCTCTGATCCTTCTCTCTTTCTTCCTGGAAGCCTATTTTAAAAAATCTTTTCCCTACTACTGTCTGTAGGGTGGTGTTTCTCAAGGTCTTGTGTTTTTGTCCTCTTGTTTGCTTTCTCCAACTCTTGATAGTTTTATTTCATCTCATGTCAGAGTGTCTAAATAACTTGTTCTCCCACCAGCCCATGCATCTGGTTGTATTCCTAGATTCTGCTGCTTGTCTCATGTGCTTTCATGCAGCATAGCTGCTAGCACTTTGTACAGCTGAAAACAAAACCATGCTCATTTTCATCTTTCTGGCACATTTACTGTTGCTTCTTCCGTGTTTCCTTCTTTCTGTTTATCTGTCTCTTAAAGTTGTGATAGTGGTAAGTTGTGAGAACATATGTAAAGCACCAGCATAATGTCTGGCACATGGGAGGCAAGCAATAAATGTTAATTCCCTTTTAATTACATTTGTGTCCGTTTATCTTGGACAATATCTTTGAAACCTTGGAGATATCTTTGACCTCTTCTATTTTGCATGATATTCAATAAACTACTAAGTTCTTTTATTTTTTGGTGCAGTATCTCTTGTCTCAGGCTTCTTTTTATTTTCACGAACTTAAATTTAAATTTCATAATTTAAAGCACTCAATCAGTTAGGAGTTGCATTTGTCTGTATTTAACAACCACAGTAACAACAGAAACAAATTTGCATTAGTTCACTCAATAGAGTTTTATATTTCTCGTAGAACACAATGCCTGGAGGTTAGCAGTCCAGAGCTGGGTGGTACCTTACGATGTCAACACAGACCTGGTTTGTTCTCTCTTCTCTGACATTCTTAACTTTTGTCCTTGTGCTTTTTACTCTATAGTCACAAAGTCAATGTTCCATCTTCAACATTGCACCTGCATTTCAGACAGGCAGATGGGAAAGACAAAGGGTAAAAGACTAAAAAATCAGTCTCTCAATTGTCTTTCCTGTTTTTAAAGGGCTTGTTCAGGAACCCCACCTAGCAACTTCTGCTTATATCTCATTGTCTGGCCTATAAACACAACCAATCCTAATTTCTGCTTCAAAGAAAATAAGGGATCTGTTAGGAAGAAGGAAAGGATGAATACTAGGCAGGTAACCACCGGTGTGTGCCATACTCCCATTACTCCTACCTGGACTCTCCCAATGCCCCCTTACTCAGCTTCTCCCCTCCACTCTCTTCCTTAGTTCCTTTTCCACACTGTCACCAGACCAGTCATCTTGGGGCTTAGCTCTGAATTCATTATACAGTTTTTGCACCCTTCCCATTTTATTGAGGTTTAATCCACCAAATAGTATCTATTTAATAGTTTCATAATGTGATGATTAGTATATGTATACATAGAGATATGATGACCACAATCAAATTAATTAATATATCCATCATCTCACACAATTAGCATTTGTGTGGGGGGTAGGAATGCTTGAGATCTGTTCTCTCAGCAACTTTTAAGTATATCGTATAGTGACTATAATCACCATGCTGTATATTAGATCCCCAAAACTTATTCATCTTATCACTGAAGCTTTGTACAATTTGATCAATGTCTCCCTCCCCCCTGCCAATGCCCTAGTCCCTGGCAACCACCCTTCTCTCTGTTTTTAGGAATTTGATGTTTTTTAGAATCCACATATAAGTGAGGTCATACAGTATTTTTCTTTCTCTATTTGGGTAATTTCACTTCGTATAATGTCCTTTAGTTTCATCCATGTTGCTGCAAATGGAAAGGTTTTCTTTTTTAGGGTCAAATAATATTCCTGTGTGTGTACGTGTGTGTGTGTGTGTGTGTGAGAGAGAGAGAGAGAGAGAGAGAGAGAGGTGTACATACATACATGTGTATATGCATGCCATATTTTCTAATCCAGTCATCTGCCAGTGGACACTTAAGTTGTTTCTATATCTTTGCAATTGTGAATAGTGCTGCCGTGAACATGGGGGTGCATATATTGATTTGAGATAATAATTTCTTTTCCTTTGGGCAAACAACCAAAAGTAAAATCATTGGATCATATATTAGCTCTATTTTTAATTTTCTGAGATGCTTCCATACTATTTTCCATAGTACTATATCAGTTTACCCACCAATATTATACAGAGGCTCCATTTTCTCCACATCCTTGACAACTTGGTATCGCTTACCCTTTGTTAACAGTCATCTTAACAGTTGTGTGGTGATAGTCCATTGTGATTTTAATTTACTCTTCCCTGATGGTGATGCTGAACTTTCCTTCATGTACATTTGACCATTTGTATGTCCTCTTTGAAAAGATGCTTGCTCAGGATCTTTTGCCCATGTGGATTCCTTTTTTTCCTGCTATTAAGTTGTATGAGATTCTTATATATTTTGGATATTAACCTCTTATCAGATGTGTTATGTGCTATGGTTGGAATGTTTTTGTCCCTCCCAAAATTTTTATGTTGAAATCCTGATACTCTGTTGATGGCATCAGGAGGTGGGGACTTTCAGAGGTGATGAGATCATGAGGGCAGAGCCCCCATGAAGGGGATTATAGTGCACGTTAGAAAAGAGACTCCAGTGAGCTTGCTAGCCTCCTTCCACTGTGTGAAAACAGAGAAAAGGTACTTCTATGAACTAGGGAGAACCCCACCAGCTACCATCTGGAATCTGCATTAGCCCATGATCTTGAAGTTCCAGAATAATGACAACTTTCCTTTTTCTTAATGTAGCACTTATCACTATAAAACTGCCTTCTTAGACTTGTTCTTGCTGCATTCTGTAAGTTTTGGTATTTTATATTTTCATTCCCATTAGTCTTGGTATCTTGCATTGCTACATCATTTGTTTTGATTTTTTTAATTTTCCTTTTGATATTCTTTGATTTCTTCATTATACTATTCCCCCCCCCTCCAAGGTTGTTATCACTTAAGCACAAAATTCTAAATTTTAGTCTGGTATCCAAGATCTTCCACAGTGTGGCTCCAAATGATGATCTAACTTAGATTTCTAGCTTACCTTTCTACTCCACTCAGCGAATTTGATTTATTAATATAATAAACCTCAAGAATTCTCTTCTTCATGCCTTTTCTAGGACTGTTTTCATTGTCTGAGTTCCTTTATTTTATTCTGTAGGTCTAAGTACTCACATCCTTCAAGGTCTAGGTCAAATTTCACCTCCTCAATTTGGCTCTCCTTTTCTGTATCTCTCTTAAATGGTACTTGCCAATTTCTCACTTTGGTGATTTTAAAGTTAGTGCCTTATTGCCTCTCTCAAGAGCAAGGATTCTTAGAGACAGGTCCTTGTTACACTCAACAGTTTATTGTAATGCTGACATTGAGCCATACATGTTCAATAAATAGTTGAGTGAATGCAATGAATGTTAGTCGAGATAAAATCACTGAGAAATCAGGAGTGTTGTTATCCAGAAAAGATGCCTGACTATCTGAAGCTCTCTGGGCAAGTGACTGCCTGCTCTGGGGCTGGGGTAAAGGGGAGGCTCCGGCTATCAAGAGCTAAGGTCAGGCCAAGAGGGCAACGCAGTATCTTTGTAGTTGAATTGGCCACACATAAAATTTCTAACACATGGTTGGTATCAAAAAGTTGCTCACTACCCAAAACATAATGCAAGAAAGGAAGAACAGGGCCTCCCTGGTGGCGCAGCGGTTGAGCGCTGCACTGGGGAGCGATGCGAGTTCCACACCCAGCCTGGGAGAGTCCCACGTGGTGCGCAGACCTCTCCTGCCTCGCCCGCTGCTCCCCTCAGCAGTGTACTTCTGATCTGCCTGTTCTGCTCCCCGCTCTGTCTGTGGTGAAGCTTCTAGCCCTCCCACGCCTCTGGCCTGTACCCCAGCTTGTATGTATAAATAAATCAATCTAAAAAAAAGAAAGAAAGGAAGAACAAGAGCACGGACTGTTGGCTTTTTAAGAAAATAGGTGAATCCATTTAGTTCTTGCTAAATGAAAAGCCTTTTCAAGGTACTGATAGAAAAATATTCTAACAGCAGAGTGAAAACCACGGCATCCCTCTTACCAGTGGGAGATAAATCATTCTGTAAACTCCCTTTTGCTTTTATGGAAAGTAAAGGTAGGGCAGTGGAGTACTTGGCAGAGTCCGCATGTTGGCATGTTGGGAGCCCAGCCGTCTCAGATGGCAATATCTGTTAAGGATACCCATCCGCCTCTGCGTTCCCTTTTAACCCGTGGAACAAGCCTTACCTTGCCGCTCTCCTACAGAAAGGATTCTGGCTTGAGCCCCTGCAACAAATTAGGGGCTATTATTTTAACTAGCCCTGCCGTAAAGAGTACCACTTGTTGCAGTCTCTCTGAATCTGCTTCTCTTGCTCACAGGCGGCAGATGCCATGGGTATTTCTCCTGTGAAGAGGAGAGGGTACCTGGCTACTTCAGAAAATGAGGAGTTATTTTCTTTTCCCAGAATGATTGGGTAATCACATTCTAGATGTGCTTGAGAGTTGTAATTCCTGGGAAGTTATGGGAAATCGGTTTGCCTGCTTTCTGTCACTAAAATAGCTCCCTGGAAGTCATATTTATACTTTAGTATATATGATTGGACTTACCCCTGGTAACGGCAGCAAGGCTCAGGAGCAGGTTCGCAGTAGAGCTGCACGGACGGGTCAAAAGGAGGAGTCCTGGAGCCCTCGGTGGATTTTTAGGCTTTTAATAGTCTCTTACAGTGAGGCAGCCAAGTACAGGGCAGGCAGTGGGGCCACAGGGCCGGGAGGCTGGCAGGTCTCCCGGACCCTGACAAATCTTCACTCTTTCTGGACTTTCTGGCAGCATCTCGAGCTCTCTCTGCTGCACCCCAAATGGTCCTCTGCTCCATGCTCTGTGCTCTGCTGCTCCACTGCTGTTTCTTCTGCTTCTGCTGCCGTTGCTTACAAGCCCAGTCTCTGGCTCAGGTGTGCCCACTCACACATGCCCACACCCTGCTTCAGGTGCCCGCCATCAGGCATGAGTGCAGGACTGCAGAGGTCTATCCTTGAGGGGAGGGCAGAAAAACCTGACAACTCTCTCGTTTACCCTACATCCCCATCAAGATAAAACATTTTGCTACTGTAATAAATAATGCCAGATAGCATTTAGATACTGGAGACTTTTATAACAATTTTTATTGGTTTTGTCTTAATACCAAATTAACACATACCCATAATGAACATAATAAACATTCAGGGAGTAAAACTTTAGGAACTGGAAATAAAAATAAGCAAAAATATTTTTTTAAATCCTTTTACCCAGATGACTACTTCTAATATGTTGCAATATGCATATAAAATGGAACAATTCTGTAATACTATTTCACCAGGGTTTTTTTCTCACTTGCTAGTATATCATGAACATTCCTGATGTCATATTTTATAGACCATTGATACTTTGTCAGTATTCCATTCACAAGGTTATATATATACAAGGGGACGGACCAACGAAAATTCTGTTCCAGCCCCATCTCCCATCTACCTACTTTTTACCTTCCATCCTCTACAGGTAACTAACTTTTTCATTAAAAAAAAAAAATCTACCCAGAATTTCCTTATATAATAAAAGCAAATGTAAATGTATTATTAGTACCCCCCCATAACTTTTACACAAACTAGCATTCTTTGCATATCTTGCATGTAGATTTTCTCAATCTTTCTCCTTTTTCTGCAACAATATCAGTAGTTGCATCATTATTATATTACCTGGTTATGGTATATGTTATTTAACCAATTTCCCATTTTTGGATATTTAGGTTATCTCAAAACAGCCTTATAGATGTATCTTTGTATGAAACTCAGGTTTATTTCCTTTGGATAAAACATTTGAAATTCTTTGCTGAATTTTTGTTTCATGATTTCAAGTTGTTCCTGAAAAGTTATACCACTTTATACCTCCCCAGAAAAGGTCTCCAGCAGGTAAAAATGGGAAATAACTTAACAGAGACTATTTGGAAATGTGAACTTTTTTTTACTGTTATATATAAGAAAAAAATATGAAGAATAAAACAATGGTGGGTTGGTATTATGAAGATATGGAAAGAAAGGGGTTCATACAAAGTGGTTGACCATACTTGAAAGAATATGTTAAAATTCGAATGAGATGTTAGTTCTCATCTTGCCTCTGACAGAGATCTGGGATAAGCTACTGCCTTTTCTGAGATAAGATCTTCGAGTCTTATCTTATCATTAAAAAAAGGAAGGAAAGCTTATTGAGTTTATTCAAGCTCTGTTTTGTTCCAGAGTGGATTTATAAGGATGAAACACAAGAGTATTTTTCCAGTTCTAAAATTCTTTCATTCTTTATTTGTACCTTCATGTCCAGAGGACGTTGAAATGAGGCAATTGAAATAAGGCTTCTGCTCTCCTTGTTGAGAATTGAAAGGATAGACGCCCCCTTCCTGATACGTTAGACTGCTAACCTCTCTTCATTTCAGTAAATGTTAAGTCTAAACTTCTCAACCCATCACACAGAGCAGTCTTTTAACTTCCAAAGAAAACCTTTCCAAAAATTCGGAGTGAACTAGGGAGGAAATACTAAAGTATTAAAAGCTCAAGAAATTCCTGACTATACTGTGTATATACATACACAAATGGTCATATAAATGCATTTGTTTTTAGATAATGTGACAATGATGCTCTATATCTGCAACAGTAGTGAGACAGATGTGATTTCCACTAACACCAAACTAGAGACGGTAGTGATGTTAAACTTGACTCTTTGTAGTGCAGTCATTTAACAGATTCCACTAAAGGAAACTGGGCTTCAGCTCAAAAACTGCCCCCAGCAACACCTACCTAATGTGGATGGCAGCCATCAGCTAGCCTCTCCGGGCGAGAACTCAGTTATTGGTCACTTCGGCATCAAAGCTTTGTTATAGAAGCTTCCCTGACTTCACCAAGTGAGAACTGTGGTCACTAAGATAAGACTTGTCAAGAATAACAACTGCATCCAGTCATTTCTTTCCTGTCTCTATAGCAAGAAAACTGAGGAGGACC
Organism: Scalopus aquaticus; assembly: GCA_004024925.1. NCBI lineage: Eukaryota > Metazoa > Chordata > Mammalia > Eulipotyphla > Talpidae > Scalopus > Scalopus aquaticus. The sequence continues at coordinate 41,289 of PVIJ01006149.1, forward strand.
CAGGCACGCAGGAACTGGAAGCGCTGATAGACACAATCCACAAGCAACTGAAAGATCATCCATGCAAAGAAAACATCAGTGAAGCATTTCAAGATTATGACAAGGAAGCTTCAGGATTTGTGGACAAAGAGATGTTCTTTAAAATCTGTGACTCTCTTAACATCCCAGTTGATGACTCCCTGATTAAGGAGGTGAGTCAATATGAAAACTCGCCTGGATGCTGAGAATCTTTATTCTCTCCCGAAGGCAATTTCGTGTGATTTCATTTTAACTGGGGAAGACTTAAGATGCTCAAATCAGATCTCTTATTCATTCTTGATTTCTACTATTGGCAGTCTTTTCTAATTCTGTTGTAGGGCATCTCTTTCAGCAGGCATGGGCTAGACAGTACAGCATGGCTGGTAAGCCTTATCAGGGCTATGGAGGGCAACAGAGGTGATCCTGGAGGGGCAGCTACCAAGGGAAGACAGAGAAGAAATTGGGTTGGGCAGGATGGTGGGAAGCCTTTGGCACAGCTGAAATCTGCATCATCCGGGCTAGCATGAAGAGGGAGCGGCCACTGCTCAAGGGTAGCGTTGTCTTTTAGTAGGAGCTGCATTGCTAACTGTAAGTGGAGGAATGACATGGACATTCTTGTAGAATTTTCATGAGTGAGTTGAAGAGCATGTTTAGGCCTTTTCCCCTAATAAATCCTTTAGGCAGAGTTCCCTTAGAAGTCAGAACAGTTTCTCCTCAAACTGTCAATAACTACATCTTATCCTTGAGACATTCTCAAGGATTAAGAACATTGAGGCACTGTCTATAGATCTTTTAAAGCAAAAAGGGATATTCTGGTCTTTCCTCTGTTGGTTTTGTCTTCATGGTTTCTTGTAGTAAGTTTTGGAGTGGGGATATTCAGAAGTTAAGATTCATTTTGGAAGACTTTTGTTTAGGGCTGGAGTGACTAGGTTGGAGATAAGCATTTTTCATAGACAGGTAGCAAGTGGCGGAGGGAGGTAGAAGGATGTTCTCATAGACCAAACATCCACTTAGCTTCCCAAATCTCAGACTGACAGCATACCAGCTTTGGACATTTTAAGTCATTTGTACTGTTACCTGACTTGGGTGAGAGGAATTGCAGTCAGTGGAAAGTGGGCCAGGGAAGCATGGATGTCTTATACAGGTACCTCAGCGAGACTGCTTCCACTTAGTTGAATTTCAGCAGGTATGATTTGAACATGTGACATAACTAGATTCTTCTAGTAGGCTGTGGTAACAGCAACTTACTATTTTAAAAGCCTGTAGACTCAGGGGACAAACTCTTATATTTGCATATATAAACAAGTGCTTTGGAAATGATAGTGCCTTTATAAATATAAATGATCACCTGAAATCTTGGGCAGGCCATGTACTCTGTTGAGTTTTGAGTTCATGAAGTGTGAGATGAGAAGAATATTCTGACCTACTCACCAGGTTCTCAGGATCATTTCAGAATCGACTGAGGATACCACAGTTCTGAACTGTTTAGGTCTAGGGAATCATTATTATGTGCTCTCTGCAATTAAGCAGCAGCCATGCAGGTCTGTCTCACTGGCTTTTTTCTCCCTTCTGCAGTTAATCAGAATGTGCTCTCACGGAGATGACAAGATTGCCTACTACAACTTCATTCGTGCTTTCTCAAACTGACCTGGCTGAATAATACAATTTTTTGAGGTTGGACCTACACTTTGAAATGTACCTGTTCTCTTTGTAGAGGCATTTGCAAAGCTCATGAAGTTTTCTTTATTACGTCTTATATTTTGCTACTACTGAAGTCTAAATTAAATCGGTACTTGTGGGAGCTTAAGTTGGTGACTTATTTAGGGAGGTAGGGGTGCTGTGATGGTTTATTTTATGTGTCAGCTTCACTGGGTCATGGTGTGCCTGGATATTTGGTCAAACATTGTTCTGAGTGTCTGGGAGGGTGTTTCTGGTTGAGATTAACATTTGAATCAGAAGACTGAGTAAAAGCAGATTGCCCTCCCCATTGTGGGTGGCCCTCCTCCAACCCATTCAAGGCAAATAGAACAGAAAGGCTGACCCTTCCCTGAGTAAGAGAAAATGCACTTTCAACATCAGCTTTTTCCTGCCTTCAGATTCGCCTGAAACATGAGTTCTAAAGCCTGGTCCAGAGCACATTTTTCAGTGAGTTCTCAAGATACTTTCCCACAGGGAACCTCTCCATTCCTGTCAGGTGCAGATGGCCCCATCCCTGGGGGGTCACTGGCTCCCTCATCTTCGCGGAAGTGCCGCTCAGTGGGAGCCCTTCAGGCTGACATCCTCTCAGGGCATTCACTTCTGCCCAGTGTTGCCATCTAGAGCACTCTCAATTAGTCCCTTTACTAATTGACACCTGTTCCAGGTGAGAAACAGACACCCAAAATCTCATGCTCCCCAAACTCCAGGGGTACCTGTCAAGCTGAGTCAGTTAACGTATGCAAACCTACAGCATTCTAACACTCCTTTCAAGAAATCTCCAATAATCTCTGCATCACTGAGTCCTGTGGAAGAGAGAAGTTAGCCAAAGTTTTAGACTCCTCGTTGGCAAATCTTTCATGGATCCACACTGATCAGCAGCGCAGATACCTGCCAAATTTTGTCCTTAGCCAAAATGGGGACATTAGGAAAAAGCTTCATTTAAAATCCTCTTACCCACCTGCAGAGACAGGAAAACACCAGGAGCAGGTCAGCTATGAGATGGACAGACCAGTCAAAGGAGGAGGCGGAGTCCTGGAGCCCTCGGTGGCTTTTTAGGCTTGTAATGGTCTCTTGCAGGTACAGGGCAGGCAATGGGGCTGGGGGTCCAGGAAGCTGGCAGGTCTCCCAGCCCCCGGCGAATATTCACTCTCTCGGGGTCTCAGGTGTCGTCTCGTGGCCTCTGCTGCACCCCAAATGGTCCTCTGCCACCGCGCTCTGTTCTCTGCTGCTGCCGCTCCTTCTTCTTCCTCCGCTGTTTTGCTACTTCTGCTACTGCTGCTGCCTGTAAGCCCGGTCTCTGGCTCAGGTGCGCCCACTCACACAGGCCCACACCCTACTCCAGGTGCCCGCCATCAGGCATGCGCGCAGGCCTGCAGAGGTCTATCATTGAGTGGGGTGCGGAAAAACCTGATGACTCTTTCGTTTACCCTACACCACCTTTTGAAATCCAAGTGCTCATAGCCTGCCTAACCTCAGCTGTGACAACTTTCCTCCTTTTATTCTCTTACACCTTTTCAACTGTAATGCTAACCAGGATGATGTCAGCCCCACTGTGTGTGTGTGTGTGTGTGTGTGTAAAATACTTGCTGTCCACTCCTCAACTTGCACCCCCTTCCAGGTTAATCTGAGATGGAAAAGTTGAGATAGGCCAGAACCATCAGAAGGTGTAAGTTACTTCACAGTAGAACAGAGTCAGCAGGTCTGTACTCTCTGTTGACCTCTGCTAGCGTACACAAGGCAGCCAAGAATAGGAGCCGCAAAACTCTGAACAAATTACTTTTCCTACTGAAATCCTGAATAGAAGTAGAGCTGTTATATGTCACCTATGTCCCCATATGCCACAGGCACACTGGGCGTGCATCTGGGGGAGTCCTGGCTCAGGTGGTAGAAAAGAGCTGAGCCTCAGCCTGCAGCAAGCAATACTGTGGGCTCAAACAGCCAACCTTGGAATGGGCCACCAGGAGCTGAGAATTAGCACCACTATCAGCATTTGCAGAGGAGGGAGGCACACTAGTAGCTAACTTAACAGAAAGGATGGTTTAAAGTGACCTGTGGATTCAGGGCCTATAAAATCTGCCTTGTGAAGTTTGGCTAGCCACTAATCAGGTCCTGGGGCCTGTACTACTCTGTCTATAACAGCAACAGGCCTAGAAAACACCATTGAATTAGAGTGTATCAAACACAAATCTATAGGTTTTGAGGGTATTTGAGACCAACAGATAGTGAAGACTTCTCTAAATGTTGTTTCCAGAGAATCAAGGATCACGTGAATCTATTCTATAGATAGAATCTAAACTGATATATTCTATAAGGTCTCCTGAATCTATTCCTGCTGGCATATAAGTATGCTTGATTTGTACCACAAACTTAGCATCACCATTCTTAAATCTCACCGCCCTTCTCCTGCAAAAACAAGCAGGCAAGCAAACCCTCCGAACGATAGAACACACACGGGCAAGCAGCACAAGTGCTCAAGTCACCTGGCCACTCCTGGCAGAGCAAGACTGAAACTCAAGTCTGCCACAACGCTGCCCTCCATCAGCACCACTCCCCTCACCTCGAGATCCTCCTGCTTAATCCTCACACCCCATGGGTGTCCCTGGCTAACTGCCACCTGTAGCTGCACTCATCTCCTGACCCTTCTTTGAAGGTGGTTCTGGAAGGCACTGCCAATGACTGACTCTAGCAGTTCCCACTGCCCACCAGTATTCTAGTCCTTGGCTCTCTATTTGTGCTGGCACTGATACTCGGTGGCCTTTACACACAAAGGGAACCCCATCTGCTCTGAGCCAAATGACTTCCTAGTACAGGGCGTATCAGTGTGGCACGCTCCTTCTGGAGGCACCTACCCACAAATGCCATGTGTAGGGTAAATGAAGGAGGCATCAGGTTTTCCACTCTACTGCCGCTGGACTTCATGATGGGCACCTGCAGCCCAGCACGTGTGCCTCGTGGTGGCCTGCGGTGGGTGAGTGGGCACACCTGGGCCTGATGAGACTCTAAGGGCGGCGTCACAGGAGCGAGGAGCTTGAGCTCGAGGCTAGAGCACGAGGCAGTGGAGGCAGCAGCTGCATGGCAGCGGCAGAGAACAGAGCTCGAGAGCAGAGGACCGTGTGGCGGAGAGTGGCGGAGTACAGGGAAGGATGGCACGACAAGATCTAATAGAGTCTGCTTGAACCGATGATGACCCTACCTGATCTGGGATGGTTGCAGAACACCATGTCAAGACTGTCAAGACAATGTCTTTTCACTTTTATACTTTACTGTTATAGACGCAAGTAAAAATCATGCACCTAGTACCCAGCATTCGACATAACTGACTATTCCTCCATCCACAATTTCAGTTCTCTAATTCACATGCCCACAAAGAATAAATGTATCTCAAAGGCTATACAGGAAATGACCAATATAGTGAAAAAGATTCAAAATTAGGCTAAAATTGACACAAACTCATTTTTCAAGTAAAAGCAAACATAAGCATCAAGATTAAAAAGGTATATATAGAGTTATACCAGAGACAATTAGACTGATAATTCTATGCCTTTTATTGTTATTTCAAAAATATTTGTTGATCATTTGTTTCAAAATGTACATTAAAAAAATTCATACAAAATTGAAATTTGTTTTAAAACCAGACAGAAACAGTGGAAAAAGGATTCTGAAAAAAGTTCACTGAAAATAAAAAGACCCCTCCCCCCAAAAAAACTTTTAACATGAAAGCATAAATACGGCAGGTACAAATGTTCCTTGAGTTCCTTGTTGAAATTTGGTCCATAACATGAACAGGCTAAAGTAGAAAAACACAAAGACAATTTGTCCACATTTGCATTATGAGTTGCTCAGGGCACCAGCAGCCTCAGCTCACCCTTCAGGTGTTTAATAAACAAGAGGAACTGAAAAATGAGGTTTATAGTCTCATCACAGAAACACTTGAATCTGTACCCAAGGACATGGTGGCAGTTACAACCACAGCCAGGTGCTATCCAGTGAACAGGGCTGTCCACGCGTGGCGGATTCTCGGAAAAATCTCCTCCCTCTTCACACGAACAAGAAAATCCAGAACACTTTTAGGCAGAGTGATGCCAGTGCCTCGGGTTCACAACAGACCTTATTCCCAGACTCTGTCTTATTAATGCCCTATCATGAAGACGGTTGTTTTCCTTTTCAACAGATTTGTTTAAAAGTATATGGACTTCTAAGATGATGCTACATGTTCTACTAGAGTGCCACGGAAACCCACACAGGGGCATGAGCTGACGGCGACAGAGGGAGAGTGGCTAACATTTCTTCTGAGGGATGACGATTACCCCTCCCTGGGTCTCTTCCTCCCCAACTGCAGTGCGTTGTAAGGAACAGAAAGGCCTGCGGAAGAGACCACTGGCTGGGAGAGTTATTGCACAACCCGGAAGAGCAAGACAAAGGCAGGCAGGCAGGGTGGGGGAGAGGGGAGCTGCTGCTAACACCAGGTAACACTGAATGAGAAACTCGAGCCCACCCCCAACAGGTATCTACGAGTTAACACTTGTAATACCAACTTTGGGCTGAATGGGAAGCAGAACAAATCAGGAGAGGTTATAAACAGAGTGTCTTTTCTTTGTAATTTGGAGGAAAGGGGCACTGGAAGAGCAGGGTCTACTGAGGGGGGTGAGAGGCACAGGGGAGCTTAGTGTCCTGGAAGCCTCTGACCTTCCCTTAATAGGAGGCGCAGGTGGCTGCAGCCACCAGGTGGGCCAAAAGTGTGACAATGGAGAGACCAAAACCAAATTATGTGGGACCCTAAAACAATGCATGAAGGGGATAGCTGAGACAGATGAGGCTACACTGTCACAATACATGTCCCTTTTACATGTCCCAGGGCCCGGGACCTGAGGTCCAGGGCTGCACAGGACAGACAGCCCCAGCTGGGGGCTGGCCATACAGTGCAGGTGAGGCCAGAAGACCACAGGCCAGTAAGGCACTTCTTACACAAAACCAGCAAGGACCTGCTGCGGGCAAAAACTCGAAGGGGTTGCTGCTGAGCACTAGAGAGTCAATAAACCCCAGTGCTCTTCTGAGGACAAGCGGGCGGGATGTCAGACAGCCGGAAGGGGTGATCTTTCTCATTAAGAATGGGGGTGAAGAGTGAGAAGCTGGTAAGATTCCTCATTAGGCCGACAACACGCCAGAAAAGGATTCCATTTTGTTTTTCCCGGGTTCTGACAATGACCGTTCTCTAGTCATGTTGAGCTGAGAAGGTCACTCAGCCACCCTGACTCACAGGCCTCTGGAACATTCCCCTTTAGAAGAGGCCTTCGAGATCAAGAATGGAATCTACCTGCCATGTGGGGTGCAAGACCCTTGCAATTTAAAAAGGCATTCAAGCAATAGAATGTTCTTGTTGTGGACTCTCGGGAGGGGGTGCACTCTCTGCCCGTACCTCTTATTCACCACTCAGAAGAAAATCAAAGGGTACTGATGAAGGTCGCAAGAGAATCCAGAAGCATGAACTCTTGAAACCCCCAAACGGGCCTTGGGAGTTTTGAGAGAAGCATCTGCGAGGTGGCCAGAGCACCAGTGTCTATTTTGGTTTCTGAAATGTTGGTGAGTTCTGCCCTGGGACAGAAGCAAAAAAGATTCTGCGCAACAGTAAGTCCAGCAGCCCAGATACGTGTAGGGCTAGAATTGACTAGCCTGGGGAAGCAGCAGCAGTCCTGGCTCGGCCGGCTCCCCTTTCCCCAGAACCTTCTCCTACCTTCAATAGGAACATATGTCACTTATTAATAGTGCAGCTATCTGAGCCTGGATGGTAAAAATAACTTTCCCATCACCGAGCCCCCAAGGAGGGACACGCGTAGCACAGGGGCCTCCGTCCCACGCGGCCTCCCCACACGGCGATATTGAGGCGGCGGTCGCTGAGGTAGATTAGCACCTGCTCTGCTCTGGTGGATGGAACTGAGCTGACCTTCACAGATGGCCTGGCACTCTGGGAACAGGAGAGGACTGAAGACAGAAGAAAATAGCCAAAATGGCCCAACCAGGACAAGCCAGCCCAACAAGCTCACAGGATGAGTGGAATTGAGTTTTTAGCCCTTGGCAATACACTTTAAGCCGACCTGCCAGAGACTTGGAATAAATGTGCCACGAGGGAGGGCAACATAACACCCTACAATTACCCTTCTCCCGCCGATCATTTCCGGTGAGATGCTAGCCTTATGCCAGGCCTCAGGGGGTGTTACATAGCTAAGATTGAACTAACTCACCAGTGAAACAGCCTGGGGCTTTAGGAAACAGAAGTCAGCCAGGCCCTGCATTGGGGGTGCCGCCTCCGAGGCACACTAAAGCGCAGCATGAAAGCTTGCAGGGAACAGGAAACACCCACTTGGTCTCAGGTGGTAGCAGTGAACAGCTACACACACAAGGAGAGAGGCCGATGGCGGGACTCCCCAGCTGCGGCACACTGAGTGTGCAGTGTTCATGCCAGGCAGGCACGTGGAGTGCAGGGTAAGAACGTACCCCCAACATGGCCCAGAGAGAACCAGGAAGGGCGGCTAGGCTGGCAGGCAGGCTTAGGCGCCACTGGCAAAAGCCCTTCACTAGCCATCACCAGGCAGGGCTATTTGGCTGAAATGGCATATTTGACTGATCAGGCCTATGGGGTTGGGCTGGTATAAGCCTCCCTTTCACCAACATTGGCTCGGCAGCTCAGAGAGGTGTCAGGAGAGAAGGACAAAGGGGGAGAGTTAGGGGGGAAAGAGACGTATTTCTCAAAAATGCTATCTCACATGCCAAGGGTAAGCAAATGAAGCCAAGGGTAGTTCTTCCCAGTTCCACAACCTTATCCCGGACAAAGAGATGATGTCTAGAATGGCCAGTCACTGGTAAATTAAAACTGATCTCTGATGCAAGGGGCATGGAGAAGGGGAGCTGCCTTGGTGAAAAGCCCCATCTCCCCCTTTGTCAATAATAATCCAAAGTCTGCTTCCTAATGCAATGTCAGGAAGACCAGCACGTGAAATGACACAGATACTTCAGGGCCCACCAAGAACTGCTCCCCACCGCCTCAGAGTTTAGGTCTGAACCAGGGCTTTGGAAAGCCTAACTCCCTTTCTGGAAGTCCTAACCAGCCACCATAAAGACCTGGGGGACTTGTCTTTGAGTGGGGGGAGAGAGGAAAGGAGGTGAGGGAACCGGGCAAAAGACTCCAGTCAGCAGAGCTGTCTGCTCAGGGAGGCCAAGTGTGGCTCCGAGGCAGCCCTAGCTTCCACCAGTCTCAAACGCTCTAGATGTGCTCGGCAATTTTAGCAGATGATGATGCTAATGCAAAGAACACTCAGCAGTGACGCCAGAGGGCAAGTGACCTGGGGACAGGGGACTTGGGCAAGGGGTTGAGAAGAGGAAGCCAAGTGATCCTACTGCGAGAGATGAAGTCAGGTCATGAGGCTGGCCCAGGAAGGGCAGGTGGGGTCTGGGTTCAGGACCAGCACATCCCTGGCTGGTTTGTTAACTGCGGTCTCATTTGGTTTTGAATGCTGGTGAATGGTTCAAAAAGCAACTGCAGTTGGGGCTGCAGAAGAAAGGCCTATGTCAACTGCTCCATCTTTCCACCGTGTTACCTTTCTGGAAGCTCCCGCTGCTCAGTACACTTTGCTCTTGCTCCAGAAAATGGGAAGACTGGTTCTCCTTCAGCACAACCCCAACGGAGTGAGAATGGGCTGATTTCCAAGCCAGGACCAGCCACTGGTTAGCTCTCGAGTCACGGGCCCCAACAGTTAATGCCATCCTTCTGGGCCGAGTCATCATGTCCCAAAGCCAAATGCCTGGGCATTCACAACTAGCAGCGGCACCGCTGAGCCTCAAGATGGTGCAGGCAGAATCGGATCATACGTCTCGTCAGTTAATCAGCACCTAGGAGATGATGATCCAAGGGGACCAGTCTTTCTTCTTCTTGACCACCGAGGGGGCTGCGGTGGCCCCAGGAGAGGCTCCTTGGCACCAGGCTTCCACTTTGACAGTTCCTGGGGATTGACGCGGGGTGTTAGATGGCCAGGACTGCGACTTTAGCTCCCTCTCATTGTAGAATTCAGACAGAAAAATTGCACAATAGGGTACAACTAAGAAGTAAAAAGAGGGAAAAGCAGCTGTGAAGAAGAGAAAGAGAAGGTAAGCAGAATAACCATGAGAACCTGGGCTTCTAGAAAACCCAACTCAGCAGAGGTGAGGACATGAGGTGGCTTGAGGGAGAGAAAGAAGAAGATTTTTGGTTTTATTGAGAACAGTTTATGGAAGAATAAGAAAAGAAAGTCAAGAAGCAAGAAAGAGGAAAAGCCCATCCAAAGACAGGTTTCTGCTGTTTGAGACGGAGCATCTTGAGCAGGAAGGGGGAGGCAGTGACGGAAGCCGGGGCTCCCAGCCTCCCTGCTGGGTCCCCACGAGAGGATTCCTGTTCTCAGCACTTTGGCCTTAAGGAGACTTGAGTTTCTTAGTCCGTGGGGAGGTTCCATTCTCTGCTTTCACCACTCCATTTTCATGGTAACCTAGGAAGTGAAGGGAGACAGACAGACATGGTGTTTCTGCTGGGGCTGGAGTGGCAGAGGGGAAGGTGGGGCCTGCAGCTGCTGCCACTACCACAGCACACACACCAAGCCGAGGGGACACCATTGTCGCTTCACAGCACGCAGACACCAGCAGGCAGCTCCAGGAGCCCTACTCTCCCCAGCAGCAGCTACTAAGGCTCGGCTTGAGGTAGGTGGTCTCTGTCCTTTAGCAGGAGGGGGCTGGGGTGACACACGGGAACAGGCAGAAGCCTCTCGTCCAGGCTGAGGCTGAGCCAGATCCTGGCTGCATCACGTGGCTGCTGCCTGTGGTGGCCTCAGTTTCTTTCATGGACTGCCTCTCGGGCACCAATCACTTCAGATATTCTTAAAAAAGAGAAAACAGGAGGAAGCAGACAACGGCAGGGACATGGAACAGGCCTTACTCAGATGCCTGGTAAAAAATAGTCCTGTCTTTCCACTGTTGTCAAAAACATCTCCATGTTCTTGTTCAAAATCATAGAGGCCCATCTGACTGCAGCCTCCCACACCCCCAGCCGGCCTGACTGTCACACCCAGCTGCGCACGTGTCTGGTTAAACAGGCAGGAGCCCTTGCCAAGTAGGCCCCGCCTGGAGAAAGGCAGGTGAGTCAGAGAAGCAGATCCTGGAGTAGACAGGCCCTCAGGCTGGATAGAAAGCATAAGGCTGGCGGTGCCCCAGGACCTGCCAAGGGGTGGGTGGTTACTGGACTATGTGGCAGAGTCCAAAGAAATGGGTGTCCCGCCCCTGCAGCCCACCTAGCACTATGTCACCTTGTGTCAGTGCTGACAGAGGAGGCTCCAGTAACTGCGACGCAGAGCACGGGGCGGGTGAGGACAGAGCCGCTGTGCCGTACAGAGAACCGGCAGCAAAACTTGGCTGGGGTCCAGAAGCCATTCTGCGGACATGCTTCCTGCCAGAGCTCCCTACCCAACTGCTGCCCCACCCCACTGTGGCCAAGAGGGCACCCCACCTAGTTAGGGCCAGTCCCACCCACAATCCCTCCTTGGCCCATGTCCAGTCACGTGTCAGTCAAGCTTTGTCAGGATTCAAGGAGCCCCAGGACCGGGGTGAGTGGTAAGACTGGTTTGAGCAGAGCCCAAGAAGCCAGGAATGCCTCCATCCACACTGCACCCACTACCTGCTCAGGCCCTGGCACTCACTGGATTCCCTCTTGATGAGCCTGGTCGGTAGTCTGGGGGCAGCTTGGACTCTCCGCTTGGCACTCTGCTCGTTCCAGTATTCCCGCCAGTGCCGCAGCTGGGAGTGGATGAAGCGCCACATGAGCCAGGCTTGGGCGGCACACACCAGCAGCAGCATGCAGAGCCTGCAGGGGGCAGACGGAGGGCTCAGGGCAAGCTCGGCCCACTGTCCGGGGTGGTGGAGGCGAGCTCAGGACCCCTGCAGCTCCCGTGGCCCCTGACCCACTGCGAGTACACGCCCACCCTGCCACCACTGTGAGGGAGAGCTGGTGGGCCAGGGCAGTCCCTGTTCTGGCGCACTTCAGAGGTGGTGCCAGAGAGGTGGGGAAGCGGTGACTGATGTCCATCCAGCCCCACAGTCGGCCTGCTCCGGCCTCGCCTGTCTCTACCCACAGCCCAGAACACGACTCAAGTAACCTCCATTCACGGTGGAAGAATTCAAATGAGCTGAATTAGGGTGTAGTGGAAATTATTCTAGTATTGTGGCTTCTGACCTAGTGTGTGGTAAAAGCTGAACAAATCACACACCTGCCCAGGCCCAAGGGTCTTGTGGAAACATAATGGCTTCCTCGCTGCTCCCTTGCTGTGATGGGAAGATGCTGGTCAAGCTGTTGCGAATACAGCCGTAAGCCGAATGTGGCTGTGACGGCAGAGGCTGGAACTGAAGCCCAGTGTGGACCAGGAGGTGGGGACAAAGGCTGGTGGGATTCCCATCTGGACTGAGACCCAGACAGCAGTCTGAGCGGCCGGGCCCAGCAAGTAAAGATGATTTTGATGGAAACAGAAGGCTGGTGTCTCCTCCCCCTCAGATCTGACATCCAGAGACTTCCAGCTAAATAGCAGAGTGTGGGAGACTGGGGTCTGCTGCCTCCCAACCTTCTGCATAAACTGTATCAAATTCAGGGGGTGCCTTGCATTGCTCAGGGTGCCCTGATTTGTCACCCCAGGCTGACTTCTGTCCAACTCACCTGCAAAGCAAGGTGTTGAAATTCCCCTTCTCAGGGTCAAAGGCCTGGTTTTCCATGCGAGCCAGTCCAAAGCCGATGGCCAACACAGCGAGGGTGAGGATGAAGAGGCGGGTGACCCCAAATACAGCAGCCCAGGCATTAAACCTGCTCATGGATGTAGAAGGGGACATCAACCTATATTGCCCTTGAGGGGAGCTTCATTCACTTCTCCAAAAGTGGGCTCAACTGAGAAGAGGACACCAGAGTAGCTGAGGAATGTGCTTGAGGGCTGAGAGGTCTAGATATTGAGGGCTGAGATATCTCAGCACGAAGGCCAAGATATCTAGAATAAGATGCTCCAGGAAAAAAATAACCCAGGGTGCCCGGTACAGGGAAGGGGCAGCTCCCCTAGGGCAGGACCTTCCCACCAGCCAGGCCTCATGGGAGGCCCCTGCCTCCTGGCAGACCACTTACAGCTTCTCGTTGTTCTCATCTGCAAAGTAGAAGAGCCGCGCCATGTGGAAGAGGAACTCGGTGGAGTACTGCAGCAGCAGCAAGATCAGGCCCAGGCGGCTGAGGCTGGGGAGAAGCAGATGGGCCTCACAGTCCCCTCAAGATGCCATGTGAGCAGAGGTCACAGGGGCAGCAAGGCAGGCTCTGCTTTCCTCTCCCACTTTCCGTGGCTGGCCCTGCCTCGACCTTTTAGATTTAGTTCCACTGTCCCACCTTTAAGAATTTTCCCCAGCGGGGCCTCCCCGGTGGCGCTGCGGTTGAGCGCTGCGCCGTGGAGCTGTCGGCAGCGGCGATGCAAGTTCGACGCCCAGCTGGGGAGAATCCCACATGGTTGGCAGACCTCTCCTGCCTCGCCCGCTGCTCCCCTCAGCAGTGTATTTCTGATCTGCCTGTTCTGCTCCCCACTCTGTCTCTGGTGAACCCTCTCGCCGCCCCATACCTCTGGCCTGTACCCCAGCTTGTATGTATAAATAAAAAATAAATCTTTAAAAAAAAAAAAAAAAAGAATTTTCCCCAGTACTACCCCTGACCCCTGTGTCTGGGTCAGAGAAATGAGAATATGGCTGCCCGCTCCCATAGAGAAGCTGGCTTACACGTTTCACAGCACTGGTCACCTTGCATTCAGCTCCTGGCCTTGAACAAAGCACATAAAGGTGCTCATAAGGAACAAGTTGCTAAAGGGGGTTCTGTTTGGCAAGGGGAGATACAAAGGATCCCCACTGTCTGATGTTCATCATTTAAGCCTTCACAGTCAAAAGGTACACAAAGAAGCAAAACTCAACATAACG
>PVIJ01006149.1:55104-95479 GCA_004024925.1 Scalopus aquaticus
GGAATTGAGTTATTTCAACGCAACTTTTTGAGACATGCATGTTTCCCTGAAGTTTTATCTTGAAATGGCACAAGAAATTAAATCAAAATATCGTAAAATTACTAAGATATATACAAGAAATGTCAGCGGGTTTTGTGTCGGACGAGAACGTGCACTAATCAGCCTGCAATGCATATTGGGGAGTGTTACAAAACTTACCATACTGTACAAAATTATAAACAATAAAATATTGGGTTTTTTTTTGCAAATATACATTCCTCGATGTCACCCAATTCATATAAGTCCAATATCATTATAATACGTTACTTGGTTCCAAAATTATACTAAATAATACGAGGGTCTGTAAATGCACGTTTCTGCCGCAAAGTAGCGTTGAGTAGCTGGTAGCCAATGTCCAGAATGGTTCGGAGTGCAAAGGGTTAAAAAACATGTGCTAGTGGGCCTCCCTGGTGGCGCAACAGGTTAAGTCTCAGCATTATGAAGCTATCCACAGCCACTGCAACATGATTTCGATCCCCGGCCATAGAGCTTCCCACATGGTGCAGCAGACCTCTCCTGTCTCACCCACTGCTCCCCTCAGCAGTGTATTTCAGTGGATCTGCCTGCTCTGCACCCCACTCTGTTTCTGATGAATCCTCTCACCACCCCAGACCTCTGGCCTACACCCTAGCTCTTGTATGCATAAATAAATCTTAAAAAAAAAAAAAAACATGCTAATGAGCCAACCTCTTACAAACATGAGCACCCACTCAGACATCTCTGGTTAATTCATCATGAAGCTGCTACTGGCTTTCTTAGGCAGTTTCCTGCAGACAGTCAGCTGTACTTTAAACAAATGTGAAAAGACTGCAGGGTGAAAATTACAGAGCCAGCAAAACATGCTGCACTTCAGAGAGTCAATGAGATAATGGGAGAGCACCCCCACAGAAGGGGATAAATAAGGATCTGGCTGATTCCACCCAATGAGACGGAAGGAATGCAAAATCAATCAGGATGGCCACCGAATCCTGAGAATGGTCAAAAGACTAATGGGAAAACCACCAGATGTCTTCACGTGGTCTAGAAAGTCTGACATGATCGTGCCTGTGGCCTCATCTCAAATCTCCTTTTCTATGCTCCAGCCACACTGCCTTTTATGCCCACTCCCTCCTTTGCACACCCTGGTCCGTCTGCCCGCATCGCTGTCCACGTGCCTGAGTCCTGTCATTCATGGCTCAGAGTGAGTCACCTCCCCAGAAAAGCCTCCCCTCACCATGTCAAAGGGACCAAGGGGCAAATGGCTCCATTACATTACCCTGCTTTATTTTCTTTCTCACACTTACCACTGTGGGAAACCATTCACTTATTTGCTTGCTCACAACCTGCCTCTCTACTAGAATGGGGAGCAGGGCCGGGCCCAGGGGAGGACTCAGGTGTGTTGTGAGCAAAGGCTTCCAAAAGCTAAGCTCTTTCCCAAAAGAGACTCTGAAGCACTCAGCATTTCCAAAGCCTGTCTCTTTTAGCAAAGCCTACAGCCAAGGGGCTCTCCTTCCCCTACTCGCTTCTGAAAGCTAGAAGGACGGAGGAAAAGGAGGCCACGCTCCCTATGAGCAGAGACAGCTGTACCTGGAGAAGGGGTCAGCCTGGCTGGGAGGGGGAGGGTGTGATTTGGGGGAGAATCTGTTGCTCCCTGTGCTCTCAGTCCCACTCTCACTCCAAGACAGGAACTCACAGGACTCGGCCCAAACAGGGTCAGACACCTGCCCACCATCTTCCCTGGGGCATATCAGATACGGAAAAGGTGGATCATAGAGAACCTTAGGCCTTCGGGTATGAAGAGGAAGTGATGAGACAGCAGGGCGCCGAGAGCAGGAAGTGCTCCCACACGGCCTGCACATCTCTTACACACAGCTGGGGTGGCAGACAGACTGGCTCCCTCAGACCAGACACAAAAGCAGCACTGGCCCCACCTTTCAGTCTTCTCTCCTCTAAGACCCACCCAGGAGGTGACCCTGTTTTAGGTCTTCACACACAGGACAGTGGACCTGAGGGCCACCTTCCTCCTGACCCATAAACGAAGTCCCTTATTCTGACAGGATGCCAGCCATGGGGACCCTGGGGGTAGTGGGTTCTTGGACCTCCAGGTACCCCAGCAATGTCCCTTGAACAACACGGGAGCTGGAAGGTTCACATATAACTTACAGCCAGACCTCTGTTCTGCATCTGCAGTATCAACCATCTGACATTCAGCTGGTTGACTCTGGAAAGGCAGGACTGGCAGATAGGGAAAATCCCATATAAAAGTGAACGGGTACAGTGCAAGCCCATGTTGTTCAAGGGCCAACCATACATTGCATGTGCTCAAAATGCCATTCTTGAGAAAGTACAGGGTGCTCTATAACACATGGGTGAAGCTCAAGAAATCCAAATTAGCAAAGATATTCCTGTTCATTAGTCTGATTCTTTGAATAAAGGAGACACTGCAGACCAAACAGTACAGCAATTCTTCTGACTTCTGATTTTCTGCCTGGCTACGCAGAAAACTACTCTGTATTTCATTACAAATCAAAGCAAAGGGAATCCCAGAGTTATGAGCTCTGGCAGTGTCTACCACCAGCCACCCTGAGGCAAGAGTAAGCTTCCGGCTGCCTTCAATCTGCAAAGCCAACATCCCTCGGAAGGCTCCTGGCTCTGTCTTGGTTTGACACAGTCATCAGGCTGCCATGGCAGATGACACAGACTATAGTGTAGCGCTGATCACACTCACCTGCGCCCCTACTATGTCCATAACTCTCCCTTCTACAAGGGTGATAATAACCCACTAAAGATGAAGGAATTGTCCACTAGCCATCTTTGCATTTCCAGGCCTTAGCAAGATGCTGAGCACATAGAAGGTGTCTGAAAAATGCACACTAGGGCCTCTCTGGGGGTGCAAGGGGTTAAGTCTCAGCACTGTGAAGCTATCAGCAGCCACTGCAGCACGTGTTCAAACCCTGGCTGGGGAGATTCCCACATGGCACAGCAGACCTCTCCTGCCTCGCCCATTGCTCCCCTCAGCAGTGTATTTCAGTAGATTTGCCTGTTCTGCTCCCCACTCTGCCTCTGGTGAATTCTCTCATCACCCTACACTTCTGGCCTACACCTCAGTTCTTGTATGCATAAATAAATAAATATTTTTTAAAAATGCACACTAATTGAAAGAATTAGCAGACATTACTGGATAAAAGGGGATAAGGAAACCTGGCTGGTGGGGGTCTTACTCACTTTAAGAGGTATGCTCCAGCTATGTGGACCAGGTACAGGCAGATGTACTGGAGCTGGCGAGGAATTTCCTCCTGCAAACCAGAGAAGCAGACAGTGAATGTGCCTATTCCCTAGGGAAATGAAGGTGCAAGAAGAGGATTAGGGCCTCCCTGGTGGCGCAGCTGTTGAGCACTGTGCTGCGGAGCTGTCAGCAGCGGCGATGCGAGTTCGACGCCCAGCCGGGGAGAATCCCACATGGTGCGGCAGACCTCTCCTGCCTCGCCCGCTGCTCCCCTCAGCAGTGTATTTCTGATCTGCCTGTTCTGCTCCCCACTCTGTCTCTGGTGAACACTCTCGCCACCCCATGCCTCTGGCCTTACCCCAGCTTATATGTATAAATAAATAAATCTTAAAAAAAAAAAAAAGAAGAGGAGGATTAGTGTGGAGGGGCAAGGGAGGGCTGGGCCAGCTCCCCTGCACAGTGCTGGCTGCCTTAACACTGAGGGTCCCAGGTCACTGTAGAGGCCGAGCGCCAGCTGCTGAGACGTCTGCGGGCGAGGCAGCAGCTCTGGGACCTTGGTCAGAGGGCGCGGTTGGGTTGAGAAAGAAAGACAGGGATTGGGGAACAGGACTTTGGGAAATAATTCAGAGGCAAATCATTATAAAACAAAACACAAAACTGTGGGAAAGGCAAAAACCCCTCCATCTGAAATCCAGGATATGACAGTCAGATTTCCCCCAACACCGCATGTTCAGTGTGGGAGGCAGCGAGGCCACGGAGTGGCTGCTCTCAGGGAGGCCTTGGAGGGGGGGGCTTCTGCAGGGGCCGACTCAGCACTGTGCTCCACCCGCCCACACACGCCACCCCCACCCAAGGTTCTGCGATTCCAGTGGAAGGGCAGGAAGAAGGCTGGGAAAATCAGGAGGGAGTGGAAGACCAGTGGTTTCCAACAGGGGAAGTGAGTACTCACCTTCCGTACCTTCTGGAAGTATAGCTCAGGAAGTGCGTGCAGCCAGTAGGCCAGCTGGCACAGGTAGAAAAACTTCACCTGGAAGCTGGAGACAAGGGATTGAGTCACACAGGAGGGGTGAATAAAAATGTCCCTGCGGGGACAGCTCATGTGGTGCTTGCCAAGCAGAGGGAGAGGCAAGGCCCAAGGCTGTGTGAGGAGCAGCCCAGGAGCTGGGGGAGGCCAGCAAGCAC
Source organism: Scalopus aquaticus (assembly GCA_004024925.1). NCBI lineage: Eukaryota > Metazoa > Chordata > Mammalia > Eulipotyphla > Talpidae > Scalopus > Scalopus aquaticus. The sequence goes on from PVIJ01006149.1 coordinate 59,531, forward strand.
CACACCCCAGTCTAGGAACCCTGCTACACAGACAAAACCACTGAAAGAAACAAAGAAATTTCATGGAAGAAACAAAAGTGATGACATGAGTACACTGGTAGAGGTTGCTTCAGCCAGGAAATGGGAAGGCTGAGGGGGCTAATTCTAGAGCAGTGTCCATTCTAGAGGAGGGACAACGGGGACATGTTGAGCTGAATCTGCAGAGTGGCAGAGGAAGGCTCTAATGCATCTATAACTCAGTCCTTTGCAGGTGCTGTTCTTGGGTCTCAGTTAAGGCAAAGAGCGAGATCCTGTGGGAGTCAGGCCAGGCTGCTGCCCTCCTGGTGTCTCATGCAGAGTTAGAGGAGAATACATGGCCTTGAACGGAGCATCAGCCATGGAAGGCCAGAAGGGAGGAAGTGCTGCAAACGTGAGCGGGTCACCATGGAAGCACAAAGTCCATTTATGGAGATGTCTGCCTTCTGTTGCTGGCTCATGTGGATTAGGTGTCTGCTAGAGACTAAAGTTTGTGTATCCTCAAAACCCATATGTTGAAATCCTAACCCCCATGTGATGGGATCAGGAGGCGGGGCCTTGGGACCGCTGCCTTATGAGAGAGACCCCAGCAAGCTCCCATTCCACTCGGCCATGTGAGGCACAGTGGGAAGGTGGCCATCTATGAACAGGGAGCGGGCTCTCACTGGACACTGAAACTGCTCGCTCAGTGATCTTGGCCTTCCCGGCCTCCAGAACTGTGAGCAATACCTTCCTGTTGCTTCTAAGTCACCTAGTGCATAGCGTTTTGTTACAACAGCATGAACAGACTGAGACATTATTTCTGGGAGAAAAGCTAGTGAGACGACATTTCATTTTGGGATTCTCCAGTCAAGCCTCGGAGGAAGCAGTTCCCAGACTAGTCTGTCTTGCACAATAGGCTCAGGGAGTAAGGGGTGATTGTCCTGCAGCCATTCAGGGGTAAGGGAATGAGCTTGTTTCTCCCTGAGGACCAAATCCTGGGAATACTCACGGGAGGTACACGTGTGGGTAGTCTTCCCAGAGGCTTCTTGGGTTTGTTAAATATCCTTCCTGTAGTGGGCAAGAAGAGAGAGCATATAGAGACATGGATTTGATACCCACGAGGCCCCAGGCAAGTTCAGGGTCAGGAACACACCCAATCCCAGCTGCCAGAGGGAGAAGGCACAGGAGACATGAAACGGAAGGTCTCTGTGTAAGGGACCATGGGCCCAGAGAGCTCTGCGCTAGACTCAGGAGATCATGTCTGAACATGGGTCTGACATTTTCTAGCTACAGCCTTTGAGCAAATCAGTCTCCACAAACATCAGTTGGCAATCTGTAAAATGAGGACAAAAATACCCTCCCAGAGTTATTGTTAGAAGTAAATGTGATCGTTTATGGGACAGTGTCTAGTATTATGACTGGCATGTAGGCACTCAGGAAATGCTTGCAGAATGAATAAGCAAATGAGCTCTAGACTCACCATCCACTGGAAAAACTAAAACCCTAGTTTGGCTTTTTACAACACCGTGAATAAAAAGAATGGCATGACCCCACTGCCTCACCCCTAGGCCTCTTAGGTATGACACTTCTCGTGCCTCTGCATTATTGCCAGCTGCCTCCATTACTTCTCACTGGAGTCTTTTTGTACCTTTCCTTATAGTTCTAGCAACTAGTCCAGTACCTCCACAGAGTGGGGGAGGCAGCCTGAAAACCCTCCCATCATAAAACTTCTAGAAATGCTGGATAAAAATCCAACAAATACCATTGATATGCAAAGCAGAGCTCACAATAAGAAAGGGAAAACCTCAATGACCCACAAGGGATAGGGAACTAAAAGCCAGCACAGTAAGGTGAAGATGTGGGGTCAGGGTTTTCGTGCCCCTGAGGGGCCTGGAGAGGTAGAACCTGAGATCCCTGCACAAAACCAGGCTCTGAAGGGCCGGCAAGCTCAGGGAGGGGTAGGCTAGAGAGAGCTTGCCCACCAACAGGGAGCAAAGATGTCTGCTCACCTAGACTCAGGATGAGACAAAAATATTACCCCCTGAAAGTGTGTATCCTCAGGTAGGCTTTCTGCATGGTCCAGGAACTACCAAGCTAAGAAATCAGGATTAATAGTTTTGTGGTCGCTGTACCATCAGAACTCACGAGGATGCACAGGGCTCACACATACACCCTTGCTAAGGGATGAGTTCACAACACAAGATGACACACCACACAAGGAAACTGGGGGTGTAGCGTACAAGGCTCCTTTCAAGTTAGACAAGAGCAGGACACTTGATTGCCCTGGGGCAACAAGTGTACATCCCGAAGCAGGACTGAGATCCCCCCCAAGCGGCTAGTTTTTGCCCCAGGGACTCATCAGTGGAACACCTTGTTAAGAGTGGAACAATGGGTGGGAGTTGCATGTATATCTTTGGACTCACCCTCCCCAAAGCCCAAAATCCAGCGTTCAGTTTGAGCCCCCTTCTCTGTCTATAAAAAGGCCAGGATCTTGCCCTTGAGGCACAACCTGCATCCTACAGCCTGCGCCATGACCCCTGTTTCTTTTCTTTATCACTGTGGTGTTGCTGAAACAACAGGAAACAATCTGCCACAAGCAACAGTTGACACTGCAAGAGTCCAATACAAACTTGTTGGCTGAACGAATGAGTAATGGCGGTATAGGGAAATTCTCTCTTCTGAAGGAAAAAAAAGGGGCTGAGGGATTGCTCAGAGAAGACAGAGATGATTAGATTAGTATAACCTCATTTTAGAAACAGGGAAATGAAGGATCCAACAGGAAGGATTTCCTGAAATGAAATGGTTCGTCAGCAACACAGTTGAAACTACCAACTTCCTTGTCCAATAACCTCAGGCCAGGTTGCTTCAGTAAGTCAGGAAAATAAACGGAGCCGGCAGGTTCAGTGAGAAGACCGAGAACCTCTAATGCTCACCCTGGGTCAAAGGGCAGGAGTTCAGCAGGGCTCAGGAGGAGGCGGCCACACAGGTGAACAAGAAGCACTCTACGTTACTGTCAACAGTGTTACCAAGTGAGGGCTCAGCCTCTCACTCTGGAGGCACTAGATGCCCTTGGACATTTCCTGTCTAGTCCAAAACCCCCAATATCACATCCCGGGGCCTCATTACTACAGTGACCTAGCTGACTGCACTCAGACACATAAGCATAGCGTAAACAGATCCCTCAGGTCTGAGGGAAGAGTCCCACTTAAAACTCCCATGGCCTCATTTCTGGTCTTGTCTCACGACCACGGGCCTCTCCCCTTCACCACACACAGAGGCAGCGAGGAAGGTCCTGCAGCACCTGGGGGCTGGGAGCAGAGTTTCCCTTCCCCCACATCACTGCCGCCCATCTGTCATCCACTCTTCTGCTCCATCAGAACCTGGGGCCCGCACAGAGGGTCTTCACTCGCTACCTCATTCCAGAGAAGGCAGAGATGGGAGAAAACTCCTTCCTGGAGGAAGCAGCAATGTATCTTAGGGAATGAGGTGGGAGAGGAATTTCTGCGCAGAAAAGAAAAATGGATTGGCCAAGAGAAGCAGCATTGAGAGAAATCTAAAGCCCAGATGAGCATGTGATTTCACACAGGAACCCTCCTCGGTCCGGCCTCTTTACTTAGAGACAAAGGGGACAGAACTTTGAAGCCAACAACCAAAGAATACTCCCCTGAAAAATCCTGCCTGCTTGTGAAGGTCCAGTCTGTGGGGACTGTGCAGGGAGGTGAAGGGCGGGAGCGGGGGAGCCAGAGGAAAATGACTCACTGCCTTTTCCAGACCTTGAGCCAGCAGCTGCCTGAGGGAGGCCTGGGGCCGTGGGTACCCTCAGAGTCCAGGCACACCCAGTACCTGAGATGACAGGAGGCTGAGGGAGGAGGCAGAGCAAGCATTAGTCACCCTTCAAAATCCTACGCATCCCCAGACACCAGCAGAGGGTCAGGGGGCTTTTGAAATCCTCTGTTCTCTTCTGGTTCGTTCTACAAATGGACCTCTGAGCAAAGTGAGGCCTGAGCAAGCTAGGACACCCCTCCTGTTCCCCCAGTAGTCTTCCCTCTCATCATGAACAGAAAGAACCACAGAAATGGCAGAAACCAGTCAAAACACAGCCAGCTGCTACCTCGATTCAAAGAAACATGTATCATTTGCTTTTAGGAACTAAAGGTATGAAAAATCTGCTCTAAGCGATGGGTTAGTAGAAATCAGTCCTGACCCAGGCACCAGCAACCAACGGCACTGCCCCACCACGTTCTCCCTGAGCACATACTTGAAAATATGAAGAGGGATGACCCTAGGAAGTTAGGAAAGGAGCCCAACTACCCACCTATCAGCTTTCATCAGCAGGATGTTCTGGACTGAGTCTATGTCCAACACAGACCACAAGGGGAGGGCTGACACTGACAATTACCGGTCAGCCACACCGCCATCACTCTTCCGGCATAAATGTAGGGAGAATGGTCTGAATCAAACACCAAAACAAAATTGTTTCTTTCTGGGGGGAAGGATTCATTTTGACTCTCTTTTCCAACTTTTATGTATTGCTCACCATAAACAACAACAACAACAACAAAAAACAACCATGGTGTTCATAAGAAAACTTATTCATTATTTTAAAAATTGTTGTTGAAGGCTGGAGCGAGAAGTGACCTTTGCAGGTCTTCATTCTCACAGCCACATCTAGCGAGCACTGAGGACAGGCCAGGCGGGAACTGCGGGTGCCGCAGGGAGCTCAGGCCTGCTCCAAGCAGCTCAAGGCCTCCTGGGGGAGGCAGACAGTGGAGAAATAAGGAAAACACTGTGGCAAGGGGCACAGGGTGCAAAATGCAAATTGGGGGGAGGGTGTTGAGTTCCTCTGAAGGGGTGACATTTAGGTGGTTACTTGGATGGCAAGAAGGGCCAATCAGAGGCTGTCAGGCAGTGAAGAACCTGCACAGAGTCCACTGGGCAAAGCCCAGGAGGCAGGGGAGCCAGAGGAGCAGAGAGAAGAACATGGGGATGGGCCAGGGAGAGGCGCAAGTAGGCCAGGCTCAGATACCAGGAGTGAGAGAAGAAAACCATTACACTCTAAATGGCAAAGGTGCTGTGAAACGGGGATGCATGATTTAGTTTACATCAAAAAAGGTCAGTTTGGCTGAACGGAAAATGGGCTGGGGTGAACAGAAGTGAAAAGAGCCTCCTTCTAGAAAGAAGATACTCACTGATGCAGGTCAGAGAAGTTGGTGATGAGGACTGCTGATCAGGGATCCTAAACCTTGTCACTACTGACATCTGCGGCTGAAAACAGATGTCCCCCTTACGTAAAAGTAAGGCAATCCTCTTTGGTTACTTGTGGGTCTTGGGACATTCAAAAAAATTATTCCATATAAATGAATGGTAACAGAGTTCCCAGGCCCCCCCCAAATATTACCTACCAATCACACCAAGTAGAAATGCTCTACCTTCTAACAGTGTGGGGGCACATGTAATTCTTTGTTGTGGGAACTGTCCTGTGTATTGCAGAATAGTGGGCAGCGTCCCCCATCTCTACCCATTAGATGCAGTAGCACTTTATCACATGTCCCCTGGGGGACATTCTCCCCTGGAGAGAACCTCTGGACTGGATGTGGGGACACATCCCGAAAATAGCCAACAGAACTCCAATGTGCTGTGGAGGTACAGTTGGCAGGACCTGCTTATGAGCTGACTGTGGAGGGTGACAGAAAGAAGAATCAAGAAGAATATGCATCATAGGGCCCCCGTGGTGGCCTAGGGGTTAAGTCTCAGCCCTGTCACTGCTATGGCCTAAGTTTAATCCCCAGCCAGGGAGCTAACCCACATGGAGCAGCAGACCTCTCCTGTCTTACTCACTGCTCCCCGTAACAGTGTATTTCAGTCAGTCTGCCTATTCTGCTACCCACTCTGTCTCTGGTGAATCCTCTCACCCCCCGCACCTCTGGGGTATACCCCAATTCTTCTACACAAAAATAAAAAATAAATTTAAAACAATGTGCATCATAAGAGGAAAAAATGGTTATTATTGCACCAGACTACTTTAACTTCTCCTTCAATTGCTGTCTTTCCACATGGAGCAGGTGAGGACCAGGATCTGGGGGTTACTGGGGCTTCCCAGGGTCCCCTGGGTCTCCATCTCCTATTCCTTTTGAGTGAGGAACTGGCTCTCTCCATAATCAAAGCCTGTTATGAGCTGCCCCACACCCCCCCCCCCCCCCCCCCCCCCCCCCCCCCGCCACCCAAGAGTGTTACATGTTCCCAAACTAATGTGTCTAGTCATTTCAGCCCTTGCAGAACAGAGAGCAGCTCAGCACTTCACACTCTGGAAGTGTGTGAACTGCTGGGTGTTGGCCTCCAAATCTGGTCTAAATGTGTCCCAGCTGGGGTGGAATGTCTGGGGGTAGAAAGGGTAAAAGTGATTCAGAGATGAGGCAATGGTTCTCAGATAAAGGTCTGGGTGTCCTGAGGCTACGCTGCCTCCAAGCAGTTCGGAGTTTCCCAAGGCAGCATGACCCAAGAGGGCTGAGAGAGGTCTGAAGTGCAGCAGCACCTCAGCTTCCTTGGGCCAGGATGCACAATGCACAAAAAGGTGGGGCGCCACACACTTGGAAGTGCACATCCCCCACCCCCAGACAGTAAGATGACAGCCCTGTGTCAGAGAACTCAAGTCTCAGACTTCACTAAAATTCCTAGTGTTCTGTTTAGGAAACCTGCTCTTGATGAAACAATAACAGAAATGAAAGCAATGTACAAAAGAACATGCAGGTGCCTGCTTTGAGAATATGCATTTAGCCTTCAGCTCTGGAGACAGAGTTCCTCAGGATGTGAAAGTCATCACTGTTGCTGAAGAAAGAAAGAGGAAGGGGGTGGGGGGTCGGTGGAAGGCAGGGAAAGAGATTTCTTTTTTTATTATTATTATTCATATTTTTTACATACTTGTGTATTCCTCGTAGGTTACCCACCACCGATTCACCCGTGAACCTTTACCATAGTCCCTTGTGCTCTTTTCTACCCCTTTTTGAGCCCTTACCCTCCCCCCTCCCTTGCTGGATGTCTCTTTCTTGTTTGGTTCACCTATATTCCAGTTATAAGCGAAACCATTCGATACTTTTCTCTTTCTAGGGAAAGATATTTCTTAAAGGCCACAGGATTTTCTAAGCTCCAGGTCTGGATTTCTCACAAAATAATTCTAGTTCATGAAAAAGAGACCAGGTAATGGGCCTCCCTGGTGGCGCAGCGGTTGAGCGCTGCGCTGTGGAGCTGTCGGCAGCGAGTTCGATGCCCAGCCAGGGAGGATCCCACATGGTGCGGCAGACCTCTCCTGCCTCGCCCGCTGCTCCCCTCAGCAGTGTATTTCTGATCTACCTCCTCTGCTCCCCACTCTGTCTCTGGTGAACCCTCTCGCCGCCCCACATCTCTGGCCTGTACCCCAGCTTGTATTTATAAATAAATAAATCTTTAAAAAAAAAAGAGAGAGACCAGGTTATATAGACAGGAATGGGAGGGGGACGGGGGTTACGGGGGGCGGGGTTGCTAATTAAACACTTCGTAGCATGACAGGCCAGGTCGTGTTACAGTGAACCCCAAAGGACTAACATTTCTCTGTACCAAGGAATTTTACTCTATCAAAGATTGCTTGAAATAAGAGTCCTATCGTGTAGAACGGGGAGCTAGATAAATTCCTGCTCCTCCAGACGTTCGTGGGAACAGCACTGGCACACAGGATCTGGTGTGTGTCGGGGGAGGGACAAGGTGATGTTGGCTTTGCTTGCAGGAAGCCAATGTGGTAAAAGAGAAAGTGCCATGGACTTGGAACCAGGACCCCAAATCCATCCTCGCTACGTCCAAACCACATAACCATGAACACATGCAAAAGGGGTTTCTTCAATCTTCGGCATGCGTACCGGAACAAACAAAATTCATCTCATGGACTAGTATTTGTAGAAGGCTTATGAACTGACACAGTGCTATGTCAATATATAGTATCGTTACTGTCACACTGCAGAGTAACTACACCAAGTGTTTATATTTGGACAAAATGACTCTCTCTAGCCATAAACTGGCATCATATCATATCATTTGGCCTCTCTCTCTCACCGCGATACCACGGGGATGCAAAAATAGCTTCAGCTCTAAGAAACTGCCCTGAGGTTCCCTAGTGCTCCTTATGCTGCTGCTTCTCCACTTTAAGCCCTTCCCGGCCAATTCAGTAGCAGCCCCGGAGAGTCACGCTGCCCTGTGGCGCGGGCTCGCCCACTCACCGTCACCACCACGTAGAAGCACCATATCACCGAGCTGAGATGAAAGACGACCAGCTGTCCAGACTCGTTGAACTTATTGTGTTTGACCTTGGAGAGATGAAGCCGTTTGCTGATTTTCTAAAGAACAGAAAGAATTCCTCTTATTAAAACTTGTGTCTTGGTAACAGGCAGGTCTTGATTTCCTGTTTCCTCCCCTTAAAGGGGCTGAAGTCTGAAGTAGTTTGGTGTAAGCCTACTGTGGACATACAGCACTTATTTTACAGCAGGCATCGCGAGAGGCGGCAAAGTGAGTATCTTTCATGGAGATGAAAAGAAAACATCCCCACAGACCAGACGGCCGCCCTGTCACATGTCAGGCAGCGCTCTCCCTGCTCAATACTGGTGCCCCACTCTGAGTAAAGGCTGTAAGTGGGGACAGGTAAGTCCAATCAACAAGACCCGCCATGGCATGTAAATAAGGGGAAAATGGGTTCAGGGTTGCATAGTCCCCCAAAATGAGCTCCTCCAGTGCACCGCACCTCCCCAGGCTCGGACCTCATACTTCAGACACGTCACTTACATCTAAAATGTACTCCTGAACCACAGCGTGCAAGATGATAGTGATGAAGATGTAGAACAAGATCGTGACCAGGTCCTTCGGGCCGTAGTGGTAGTGCATGGTCTCGCTGTCTGTGGGGGTAACCAGAGCCACGTCAGCATCCTGCGCTGCGAAGATGCTTTGAGACCCTAACTGAAGAGACCTGAAGAAGAACGTGCATCGAGTGCTTCCCTTACGCTGCAACCCTACACTCAGAAGACAGAAATTTTGCCTGAGAATCCCCCCAACCTCTGGACCTGACCTGAAGGAAGTGCCAAGAGAACCAAACACACCACATATCCCAATGATTCCATTTCCCAAATCTGGGGAGGAGAGCACGGTGGTTAGGAGCCAAGCATTGGAGACACCCAATCTCTACCAGTCCCTTGCTGTGTGAGCACAGGTAAGTGATCAACTTCTCTGATTTGTAATTTCCTCCCTGTAAAACAGGGCAGTGGCATGGGGGTTAATAGTGTGGACTCAGAAGCCCAAGTTTGTCTCACAGTTCTGTCATTTAGTTCCTATGTGAGTCTGGAGCACTTTTGGTGCCTCGTTCCCCTAACTGTAAAATGAGAATAGTAGTGCCTGCATTGTAGAGTGATTACAAGAATTAGCCGACTTAATAAATGCGGAGTGCCTAGAACTGTATTTGGCACTAGTAAGTGCTTAGCGCTTAGATGTATTTGCTAACATTTCTGTTATTATTGGGTTATTGTGAAGATTAAGTGAGCTAATTTGTACAGAAGATGCTTATCCCAGCGCCTATAGCCATGGTGAGTATGGAGTAAGTGGTAGTCTATGGAAATATTATTTAGTAGCAATAAATTAGATAGAATCCCAGCTACAGGCTTATAACACTCTGCCATGGCAGCCTCTTTCTCCAAGGACAGGAGACGACGGACGCCCTCATTCCACCAGCAGGCTGAGGGGCTGCCAGAGCTCCTGACGCAGCCAGCTCCCTGCTGCTCTGCAGCCTCCTCCCGGTGCAGACACACAGGCTGCCCTTCCCACCGCCATCGCCCTGAGTCACACACATGAGTCATCTCTCTTTGCTGATGCACTGGCCAGAGTCGGCGAGTCTCAGAGCCGAACCATGCAAAGCAGACTGGGTCACTCTGAGAGTCAGCCCAGAACCTCTACCACCCCGTGGAAGGGTATGATGGGGGGTGAAGGGTGATGGGATGCAGAGATGACAGGTGGCAAGGACAGCAAGGACATGAACTTTGAAATCAAAAAAATCCTTTTTCCTCTCCCTCCTCTTCTCCCTGTGTCTACTCTGTGAGAGACACAGCTAACTGTTGACGTACGGAAAGAAAAGGCACTGCCTCTGACTTCAGAGTCCACAGAGCAGTGAGGATATGACAGACAAATGTACAATCACCCCGCAGACAGGAGGCAAAGAAGCAGGAGATGCAGTGAGAGCTGAGCAGAGGGAGGCAAGGGCAGGTTCTGCTGGGGTGGAGGAGGTGGGGTGACAGGTCAGGGTGAGGGAGGACATGGAAACTCAGGAGTAGCAGGGAAAGAAGAGCAGCATCTTCAAAGGGCTTGAAGAAAGAGGCTGGAGGGCTGGGGGCGGTGGGCAGCCCTGGTGGTGGGTGATGAGGTCTGTGTGCCATGCAGGAGCTTCAGGATAAAGTATGGGCATTATCTTGAAAGCAGCAAGGAAACATTGAAGAATTCAAATTCAACAGAAAATGATGAAATCTGGGTTTTAGGGAAGTTCACTCTGGCAGCCATGAAGAGTGATGAGCCTGGAGATACAGATACCAGTTAGGCAGCCATCACCACAATCCAGGAAAGGAACACAGGGGCCTGGCTAGAGGAGACGCAGAGGAGGGCTGGCAGGGCAGACGACAGTAAGATGAAGTAACTGACCCAAGCAAGAGGCTGGGAGCTGGCAGGGGCACTCAGGTACAAGGTCAAGAGGAAAAGACACTGAAGGGGAGAAGAAAGACTCAGACGCTCATTTCTGCTCCGCCATCTGTGAAAATGGGATCACATTTTTCCTATACTTGCTTTAAAAGGAAAGATCACACATCATATTTTGAAATGGTAAAATACCAAACACATGTCAAGTTTTATCATAAAGATCAGCATTATTAGATAAAATGGGACTTATACTCAACCAAACAAATACAGTCTAGAAACAGTGAACCAAACAAACATAGTCCAGAAACAGTGAAATAATACTGACAAGACATTGGATTGCCCATTTTATGAACTATTCAGGGTTATCTACCATCTTTACTCCAAATACTATGGTTCCAAAAGATATGCCTAGGCCCTTGAATCTTCCTTGAAACAAGGACTGTGTGAATTCATACATTCCCACTTTCCTTCACTATGGGGCTACACACTTGACTCACAAACTACTAGACCAAGTACAGGGCTCTGTGCTGGGCTGTGGGTAGCCGTGAACAAGGTGGGCACGGCCCTGCCTTCGTGGAGCTTAACAGGAGCTCAACATCACATCCGTTAGGAAAATGATTTCAAAATCACAGTGAGATGCCACCTCATACCCATTAGGATGATTACAACTAGAAACAAAAAATAACAAGTATTTGCAAGAGGAATGTGGGTAAACTGGAACTTTTGAGCATTGTTTGGGGAAATGTAAAATGATGCCACTATTATCATAAACAAAACAGAATTACCAGGTGACCAAGCAATTTCACTCTATGTATGTTTCAAAACAACTGAAAGTGGGATCCTGAAGAAACAGGTGTACAACCATGTTCCCAGTAGCAATTTTCACAATAGCCAAAAGGTAGAAATGACTCACATGTCTATGGACAGAAGGATGGAGAAACGAAACATGGTCGATGCACACAAGAATACAAGAGGAGATTATTCAGCCTTAAACAGGAAGGAAATCCTGGCTCAAGCCATGACACAGACCAATCTACAGGATATTATGCTAAGTGAGATAAAGTAGTCACAAAAAGGCAATAACACTGTAGGCATGACTGGGTCATGTGAGGTGCCTGGAACAGTCAAATTCCTAGAAACAGAAAATAGAATGACCTGGCAGAGGGGAATGGGAGTTTCTGTTGAATGGGTACAAAGTTTCAGTTTTGCAAGATGAAACGATATCTGGACAACGGTTGCACAATGAGAATGTACTTAACACTGCTGAACTGTAAGCTCAGATATGGTTAAGACGGTGAGTTTTATGTTCTGTGTACTTAACAATTTTAAACAACACACCAGGGGCTATGATAAGTGCTCTGAAGTGGATGGAAAGCTGAGGGAATAAGGAACAGAGGCCTCATTTATACATGCCAATAGAGGTGCCAACAGCGGCTGGCTTGGCTGGCAGAGGGCAGAGGAGACCAGGTGTACCGGGGGAGGAGTTGGTGAAAGCATAAGCCATTGGGGCACATCCAGGGGACAGAGCATTGGAACCAAGTTGAAGAAGAGGGTTGGGCAGGCTGCAGAGGTGGGAGGGCAATGTCACAAAGGATCCCTCATAGGTCACAGCCAGAGCTGTACTCAAATGGCAATGGAAAGCTGGAGGGTTTCTGTCCCGTATTCCTAAATATCCTGCCGTGTGGAGAGGAGCAAGGATAGAAGCTGAACCTGGGAGAGCAGTTACGAGGTACCTGTGGATATTCCAGGCCAGGGGAAAAGCTGCTGGGTGCCCTGAACTAGGTTTGGCAAAACAATAGGAAGAAGACAAATTTGTATACACGTGGGGGACAGAATTAAAAGAACCAGATGAAGGACCAGCTGTGGGAAATGATTCTAAAAGTCCTTCTGCAATCCCATCTGTAATCTTTAATCTTCCTTCATGGTTTCGGAATTATTTAATGTATGTTATCCCTTTTGCTCCCCACAATCATCTCATGAGATGGACAAGGAAAGAGGGCTCAGAGAGTTAAGGGTCATGGGCCATTTCTTGGGTCTCCCAGTATCCACTGCCCCAGCCAGTCACCAAAAGCCATCTCAAGGTCAACACGACCCCTTCCTTTTTTCCCCTCCCCTCGTCCCTTGTCCTTACTGTTAATAAGCCACTTCTTTGATCTGTTTCTCCTACAGTCATAACAAGCAGCGACAAGCACAATATTCAAAAGCTGTTCTCTGAAAAAGAAACGCTTTTCACTGTTGGGGTAGGGGGTTATGTGCAGGAATTAGATTGGGCCAGCTTCTATGGAAAATAGTACGCGGTTCCTCAAAATATTAAAAATAGATCTACCATGTGACCCAGCAATTCCATTCCTAGGTATCTCCCTGAAGAATGCAAAACACTCCTTAGAACTAAGGGCCATATGCACTTCTATGTTCACTGCGGCCCTACTGACAATAGCCAAGCTATGGAAACAAGCTAAACGCCCAAGGATAGACAAGGGGATTAAGAAGATGTGGTAAATACACATGATGGAGTACTGCTTGGCTATTAAAAAGAAATGAGATCTTGCCCTTTGTGACAATGTAGAAGGAACTGGAGGGAATAATGCTAAGTGAAATAAGTCAGAAGGAGAAAGACAAACAGCAAATGATTTCACTCACATGTGAACGAGGAGAAACAAAACAAAGAACAGTCAAAACTAGATCAAAACAAACTCTAGAAACCTGACTGCAGAACTGAGGGGAAGACGGAGGGATGGAATGACGGGCTCAGTGGTCGACAGTGGAGCACTATCGCTGCCTTGGTGGCGGGCGTGGTAATGTACATCTGAAGAAATGTGAACATGTGTCCCTAAATCATATACAGTGATGGAAATCCAAGTTACCGCAATAAAAAAAATACACATTTTTTGGGAAGCTGTTGTCTGACTCATGGATTATCTCTACTGCTTTCCCCTTACCTGTTTTCTTTCTAATTTTGATCACACTAGAAAAGTAAACTGGTCTGGTGTTTTCTGCTTTACATGGAGCTACGGAGGCTGGAACTTTATGTTCTTCTAAGAGGCTATAAACCAAGTGATGTTTTTGAGTATTTTTTCTTTCTAAATATTTAATTGCTCACTAATTCTTATAAAAAATCTTCTCCCTACAAGTGAGAGCTCTGTTCGGACTGCCGCTGCCCAGCATGTGCTCTCAAAAGGAATGGCAATGATTTTTCAAAAGTGGAAACCTGCAGCCCTTCTCTCAGCTATGAGGTCAGTGACCCTGGTCACACACCTGTGGGGACCAGGTGGGGGACAAAGACAAGCAAGCAAAGCAGTGGGGGGTCTGAAGAGAAGCCTTTCAGCATGCAGGTCTGCGGTGTGAAACAAGTAACACTCCTTACTTCCACAACATGTTTCTCACCGTTCTTCAAACACAGCACCCTTTTGGTCTACCTTTCACATTTCTACTTTGAGGGAGGAAGTTAAGAAATATCTACTTCCCTTTTAACCTTAGCAAAGAAAAACAACAGTTAAAACTAGGATAAAAGGCAACTGACAGGTAGTCTAGTGTCAGGGACACACTGAGGGGAGTGGTGACTGGGGAGCACTAGGGAGCATGTGGCCTAAGAGGCGAAGGAGGGACTGGGGAAGGTGCATCCCAGCCCCTGTGCCCAAGGGGAGGGTGCAGCAGAATGTAGCCAGATTTCCAGTATTTCAAAAGCCAAGATATTTTTGCATGAAATCATCTGATTTTAAAATGGTGGTGACTAATTCAAAATTTTAAAAAACACTTTTTGGGCCAATACCAAATTGGCCAAAGAAAACATGTCTGCAGGCCAACTCCGACCATGAGCCACCAATTTGCAACCTCCAGCCTAGCTGTCCCCACACCTGGCCAGCACCAATATCTGAGTCTGCTTCTGACATACAACCCCTGGAGGATGTCTTTTTATTTACCCTTCTGCAGGAATTAATCCAGCTTTGGAAGAAAACACCTTTGATAAAGCTCGTTCTGCTCCTGACGAGCTACCTATCTCCCATCAAAAGTCACATTTGCTTTTCTTATCTTGCACCACAGTTTAGAGGGAGAGCTGAAATAATCAATAAGAGCTCTGGCAATTTTGACAGCCTCTGTTATTAGCTGTTCCTTTTCAGCAGTAACACTCTTATTGACATCCTGTTTTCCTTCCTATGAGTAATAGGTGTTTTCCTGTTTCCTTTAGTGTCATCTGCAAGCAGCTTCTCCCCTGTCTTTACATGTTCTGATCTTGTCTCGGCGCTACGCTGTGTCCCTGACTTCCTCCTGTGACTAAGCTGGTTGGCATTGCTGTCCTGTCCACTTTTCAGATTCCCTGAAAGTCCAGGCATCTGCTGTTGCCCAAAAGGTATTGTAAAGAGCAATACAGCACAACCTGGACACTTCGTTCTTGTCAGGTTTATTCCCTAAGCCCTGTAAATCTGGATTTGTAAGTATCTACTTTCTACTTGGTTTCTGCGATTACAACCTCATCTGCTTTCACATTATTTCCAATCTTTTATAAAATACATAAATATAGAACTTAGAAGAAAAAACACCATAAGCAAAATCAAGAGACAAATTATCACTTTGCAAAATACCATTCAGATCATCAACAAAGGACCAACCTTGTTAATATGGAAAGAGCTCCAAGAACTCAAGGATAAAAGGATAAAGAAAATCCCGCAGAAAAATGGGCAAAGGATATCAACAAACAATTCACAGACAGAAGAAACACAGATGGCCCTTCTACATTAAAGAGGTGCTCAACCTTACACAGAAGAGAAATGTAAATTAAAACTACAATGAGGCACCATTTCATACCTATCAGATTGGCAAGACTCCAAAGCTTGACAATACACTCTTGCTGAGGCGGTGGGGAAACAGGCTCTCTTTCACACACTGATGGTGGGAATGCAAAACGCACCACCTCTTTGAAGGGCAGTCTGGCAGTTTCTATTGCGATTTCAAATGCGCTGACCCTAAGATGCAGCAATTCCACTTCTGGGCATTTATCTTATAGCCGATAACGGCCACATCAAAATGACGCGTGGGGTGTCCCTGGTCGCGCGATTAGTTAAGTGCAGCACTATGAAGCTATCCAGAGCTACTGAAGCACGAGTTCAATACCTGGCCAGGGAGATTCCCACATGGCACAGCAGACCTCTCCTGCCTCGCCCGCTGCTCCCCTCAGCAGTGTATTTCAGTCAATCTGTGTTCTGCTCCCCACTCTGTCTCTTGTGAATCCTCTTACCGCCCACACCTCTGGCCTACACCCCAGCTTGTATGCATAATTTAATAAATCTTTAAAAAAAAAAAAAGAACAAAATGACACGCATGCAAATTCAGGCAGGCCCCGCAGCCCTGTGTTCGATAAACTAACGGAAACAACCCAAGTTGTTTTCACTTACAGGGGCTGGTTAAATAAACCATAGTTGCGACTCAGGGAACTGCCGGAAGTGCACCTTGGAACTATGCATCAGCCACACCTGCGAGTTTAGCCCGGAACTTGGCTACCAGTCCACCCCAGGCCTATGGGATCAGAAACTCGGAGTATGGTCCAGAAATTTGGGGCTAACAACATCTCCAGGAAGTTCTGATGCACTCTAAAATTTAAGAAGCACTGATGTAAACAGTGGAGCTGTTTTTCAAAAAGTCAGAGAGAGATGAAGATGAAGAACAGGAAAAACTAATGAGGACCGTGGGTGAGGGGAGGGGTGCTGACCAGAAGGGGCAAGAGGAAGCAGGGGGTGCTGATGGCGGTGCGGCTCTCCCGGCGTGCACCTATGTAAAGACCCAGCCTGAGAATACGTATGCCTCCACACGTAGTAAATGATGCTCTCTAATGTTGATATATAATGATAGGCAGGATACATTTTTTGGTGGGCAAAAAAGCAAGGTACAGAACAGAACATAGAGCACGCGGCCTGTCTTGTGCGATGGAAGAAAAGTGTGCGTTTGTATATGGATAAAGAACACTGAAAGGTGAGATAAGAAATTCTGGAAGGGAACATAGGAAACAACAGTGACTGTCCACAGGACCAAGGATGTCAACTGCAGGGAGGACTGGGGCAAACATGACTTCCGTTCTGTGGCTTCCCATGCAGATATGTGTGTAAACCATGGAGTTCACATTACACTCAAAAAAAAGATTTTTAAATACATAAATCTTCAAATTCTTCTTGCTTTTCTTCAGTATGTCTTCTCTGCCTCGATGCCATATTTTTTTTCCATAGGGGCCTAGACCAGGCATGGAAGATCTAAAATTCATTTATGAAATAGGTAACTGACTTATTTATAAACTGTAGAGTGCTACACAAATGTATCTGTTCATTATGACTGTTTCTAATAGAAAGAATCAGAAGCTAAAGGAATGCGTGCAGCGCACACGGTGCTAATTTAGAATGAACAGATACTAACAGCGACTCTAAGCTGTGGACTTGCTTTCTGCCAGGCAGTGTGGTGAGAGCATCTCATAAGTGACACCATTTACTCCTCACGAGAATCCTAAGTATCCTCACGCTACAGACACAGCAGTAGAGACTCAGAGGTCAGTAGTCACTGGGAGGCCTCCCTGGTGGCGCAAGGGGTTAAGGCCCATCCGCAGCCACAGCACACGAGTTTGATCCCCGGCCAGGAAGCTTCCCACATGGCAGAGCAGACCTCTTCTGCCTTTCCCGCTGCTCCCCTCAGCAGTGTACTTCAGTAGATCCGCCTGCTCTGTTCCCCACTCTGTCTCTGGTGAATCCTCTTACCCCCAGCACCTCTGACCTACACCCCAGTTCTTGTATGCACCAACAAATAAATCTTAAAAAAAAAAATTACCGTGCCCCAGGAGCTGCAGTTTTGGGGTGAGAACTGGACTCATCATTCTGCCAATGCCAGGGGCCAAGGCCACAGTCTCCCCACCAGACCTCCCTGATTCATGACTGTCCATCAATCACACAGAAGAGCATTCACCCCAAAGGCTTGACCACTCGGAAGTTTCAGGAAAAGAAAGGGAGGGGATAAGGATGGGCCTGGAAGGGCGCACATCCGGGCAGCACTGTGACCTCCACCCCACCACTTCCCCAGGCTGTCAGGCCACGCTGCCTCCGGCCTCCCAACCTGCAAGCAGCAACTGGCAGGGTGTGAACAGCAAACACCATCATAGGCTTCACACGCACATCACACAAGCTGTTATGGGCTCAACTGTGGCTCCTCTTTCTCTCCTCCAACAACAAAAAAGGACATGCTGGAATCCAAATCTCCTGCCCACCACCAGGGCCTCAACAGTCCTCCACCATGTTCCATTGGGGCCCTTCCCTCTCCCACTCCCATGCCACCACCCTCCCCACCTGGTAGCCTCAGTTTTGCAGTCAGATGTTTAGACTTTATTATTGGTTTGATTTTGACAGATGCTTTGTCATGTTTCTGCATTCCACATACATGTGAGACCATCTAGTATTTGTCCTTTTCCTGACTTATTTCGCTTACAGAGGTCATCAAGTTAAAAACAAGGCCATTCGGGTGAACCCTAATCCATTGTGACCAGTGTCCTTATGAAGAGGGGAAATTTGTACACAAGACTGGAGGGGAGAGGATGTAAGGACACGAGGAGAAGATAAGGCAGCCCCCTCCAAGCCAAGAAGAGAGGCCTGGAGCAGGTCCTTCCTTCTCAGGCCTCAAAGGAACCCACCCTGATGATACCTTGACTTCGAACTTCTAGTCTTCAGGGGTGTGAAACAACACATTTCTGTTGCCTGAGCCACCCAGTCTGTGGTACCTTGCCATGGCAGCCCAAACAGACTAATAAACAATCCTCTCTCCCTTCCCTGCCAGCCTGCCCAGAAATTAAAGATCTAGCTGAGGAATCTTCAGAGTTACCATTTTATCTTCATATTGCATGATTTGGAATATATGAATATATATTCACTAGTTTTTAGTAAGGCAAGAAGGTAAGGAAAAGATAATTTCATGCTGTAAAACGATGTACCAAAAAAAAGAGATGCGTTAAAGAGAAGTTGGAAATAAGAGGGCCTAGCTTCTGAAGAATTTTCTGGCTGTACTAACCTCTTTATACGCTATGACCCTCTCTGTGGCCTTCAAGAAAGATATCACACTAACTGCTGCAAGCCAAACACACACTCAGCAACCCCTGCAGCTTACAGACCTGAGACCTCTACTCACAACTCACCTGGACAGACACTGTGAGGCCCGTGAAGGTGGCCTTGGCAGGGGGAGGCATGAACTTTAAAAACAAAATTCACTGAGAGCCATAAAGGAAGAATAATTCTTCAAGGGTCACAAACAAACACAAAACTAAAATCACAATTTTTTTTAAAAGTTGGATAAATGTGAGAATAACAAGGCCACTGTTGAATTAGAGTCAAAAATTATTTCAGTAAGACAAACTGCATATGAAAAAAATTATCCTAGCTGGTTAGGAGAAAAGATGTGATCAGGAGAGATGAGAATGTGAAGAAGTAAAAATGTGTGCTGAGGGGCCTCCCTGGTGGCACAGAGGTTGAGTGCTGCGCTATGGAGCTGTCAGCAGCGCGCTATGCCAGTTTGACACTCAGCCGGGGAGATTCCACATGGCGCGGCAGACCTCTCCTGCCTCGCCCGCTGCTCCCCTCAGCAGTGTATTTCTGATCTGCCTGTTCTGCTCCCCACTCTGTCTCTGGTGAGCCCTCTCGACGCCCCACGCCTCTGGCCTGTACCCCAGCTTGTATGTATAAATAAATAACTCTTTAAAAAAAATGTGTGTGCTGATGTCTGGGTCCAAGGGTGCATGGGGAGAAGGGGAGAACAGCACGAGGTTCCCCAAAAGAGACCAGGAGACAGACAGGGTGGCGGGACCCCAGGGCTCAGACGCCGGATCAAGCTGCAGGGCGCTGTTCCCACGCCCCAGGTTGGTTAACAATCAGCTGCAGCAACTCAGAGGCTCCACTTACTTAGACCCTGGGAGCTCCACACCCAGTGGGATGAATTCTCTGGGCTGTAACAGGGAGCTGCATAGAAGTGTGTCTAGGCGACACGGAGTCACTTCTCAGGGACTGGTTAGCCAGATGTGCTCAATGTAAATTCAAAGTTCATTGAGCTGACCACTCTGGTGTGCCCACTTTTCTGCACAATTGTTACATTTAAATAATAAGTGCGCTGGTCTGAATTTTTTGTAACCCTTGCCCCATCCTGCCCATTCACATGTTGGAATCCTGTGAGTCTAATGCAATGGTGCTCTGGGAGAGGAGCACAGGCCACAGGGATGGAGCCCTCATGAGTGAGATCAGAGCCCAATGACAGACCCACAGATTCCCTCGCCCCTTGGACATGTGAGGATATAATAAGAAGTCTTCAATCTGGAAGAGGCTCTCATCTAAGCCTGATCTTGGAATTCCAGCTTCCAGAACTCTGAGATATGCTTCTGTTGCACATAAGCCTCACAGGATGTGGTATTTTGTGAGTGTAGAGCAAATGGACCATGATGTGAGTTTAATCATAAGTCTTAGTTTACTGCAAAAAAAAAAAAAAGAAGTCCAGTGCTGACTAAATTTCCTGGCCTACAGGCTCCCCACAATTTTCTAGACGGCCAACAAATAGGACCAGGGATACTGCAGACTCCAGTTTCTTTTCTCTTATTCGTACAGACAGGAGGCAGGAGCCAAAGGGCTCTTAGTGGCTATTTAGCCCAGGGGCCAGGGCAGAGCCAGGTGTCTGCCTGGTGGTGGGGAGCCCTCTGGCAGCTGTCCCATTTGACAAACCCAGTCTTCCCATAGCTTCCCTGGGCCTCGGTGTCTTGTGGGATGTGAGCAGCCCGGCCCCTCCTCTGCCCTTTACTGGTGTATCCTTGGGAAGGGCGGCCAGTTCTCTGTGCCGCACATTAAAAGGATTGGGCCAAGCTGGCTGAGTCTCAGTCTCCTCTAGCAGGACAGGCCACAAGCCCGGGCTGGGTAGCTTTCGTCTGTAATCAAGAAAGGTTTCCATGTCCAGCCACTGTTGCCCACCTGTCTCTTCCCTTTCTGTCCCCTACAAGCTCATCTTACAAAGAGGGGCTCAGTGTGATATGTGATGCCAGTCTTTCAAGTACATGATAGAAGTATGAGATAAAGAGTAATTCCTGCCAGCCAGTGTGGGAAACAAAAACACACTCTGAGCTCTGGACAAAGGCCTTCGGCTGAATGAGGCTTTAAAACCATCTGTCTGCAGTTGTTTTTACGAGGCCCTGTGTCTCATCCTAGAAGGGACTGTGAGACAATGGCCAAGCTATGGCGTGGGAGGTTTCCGGCCACCGCATCTCTGGCTGCAAAATGCCACCCACAGCTGGAGGAGCTAAAGCCAACTGCGCCCAGCAGAGCCAGAGGATGGGGCCTGCTCAGCTTTGGTTTCTGCAAAATGAACCCTTCTCTTGAAGGGGTCCCACACCTGCAGTGTCAGGCGGCTCAAAATCAAGCTACCATGAAGCCTGGGTCAGCACCCAAGCCCTGCGGTCCTGCAGCAGGTCCTCCTGATCTCTTCACCAGGGGAACCCTGTCCTGTTATTCTCTTTTTCCCCCACGTACCTTGGACCCAGAGCCCACTCCACATTTTCACTTCTTCACATTCTCATCTCCCCTTATCACATCTTTTCTCCTAACTAGTTAGGATAATTTTTTTTCATATGCAATTGTTCTTACTGAAACAATTTGTGTCTCTAATTCAGCAATGGCCTTGTTGACATTCTTATTTCTACCCAGGTTTTTTTAAAAAAGCTGTGATTTTAGATTTTTTTTTTTGGTATGTGTTCCTTGAGGAATCAATGTGAACGCTACTACGACTCCCATCCTCTCTGTACTGCCTACAAGTGTGTTTGTGACTTCCTGGGGAGCTGCAGTCCAGCTTGCAACCAAATTCACTCAATGCTGTTCGCCACCTCCCTCCACCCCCGAGACCAAAGAATTATAGAAAAACCAAAATGGGAAGAGAACCAAACTGGGTAGCAGATGAGTTACTAGATTTAGTGGGTTTCCCCATCTTTATTTTGAGGTTGGAAACTCAATGTCATTTGAAAGCCTACCTGGAGCTTTTCAAGCAGGGTGCTTAGAGCAGGTCTTTAATGGGCCCCGGAATCATCTGAGGATCTTGTTTAAAAAGCAGATTCTAATGCAACAGGTCTGCAGTGGGGCCTGAGGGCCATGCTTCTAACAAGTTCCCAAGTGGTACCAATGGGGACAATTTGAGTGACGCACTCCAGGCCTTCCTGTCTTCAGGCCTTCCTGACTTCCTGTGACTCCAGGCCTTCCTGTCTTCAGGAGGAATCATCACTCTTAATTTTGCAGGTGAGGGTTAAGTGGTTTGCCCAGGACAATTTCGCAAATTAGTGGCACCACTCAAAACAACCCTGAAATGCTCAGCCCATTTAGAAGGTCACTTGTTATAGATCAGAAGGGAAGCCCACAGGCCTTCAGTCTGTTTGTGGAAAGAATCAAACCTCTACTCTTTTCTGACATTTCAGTGTCTATGTATTTCTGGCCACAATACCAGATACTTTATGGTATTTTAATCAGAAAGAAGACTCACAGTGTCTAGTGGTAAGACCAGAAACCTGACATTTTACTCATTGCCAGAACTGGGCAGGGTGTATGGTTACCAGATAAAATATAGGATGGCCAGTTAAACTTGCATTTCAGAGACACAAAGAATAATTTTCTAGTACAATTATATCCCAAGCATACTTTGGAACATACTTGTACTTTATAAAGCTGTTTAGCTGAAATTCAAATTTAACTGGTGGTCCTGGACTTCTATTTGCTGTTTGACAACCCTAACAGGGTAGTAAGTGGGAACACGGAGAACAGGGATTTGCTAACAGGGAACACTTCCTCCTTAATCACCACTGACCTTAAAGAAAATCACAAGGAGGCCAGCGTGGCAAGCCTCCACTAGGATGCACAGCTCCTCTTCCAGTTCATCTCTCTGATGGCGCTTCATTTTCTTAACTAGTTCTTCATAATATGACAAAAGCAAACATTTATAGCCGGCATTGTGAGTTAAACTACGTCTCCGCAAAATCCACATGTTGAAGCTCTAACCCCCAGACCTCAGAATGTGCCCTTATTTGGAAAAAAGGGTCGGGGGACAACCCTGCAGATACCTTCATCCTGGACTTCTCACCTCCAGAACGGGTGAGACAACTTTCATTGCTGAAGTCGCTCAGATTGTGGTACTTTTTTTTTTAAGATTTACTTTTATTTATTTATGCATACAAAAACTGGGGTGTAGGCCAGAGGGGTGGGAGGTGAGAGGATTCACTAGGGACAGAGTGGGGAGCAGAACAGGCAGATTTACTGAAATACATTGCTGAGGGGAGCAGCGGGCAAGGCAGGAGAGGTCTGCTGTGCCATGTGGGTTAGCTCCCTGGCCAGGGATTGAACTCAAGGAACTCAAGCCACAGTGGCTGGCGAGAGTTTGATAGTGCTGAGACTTTAACCCCTGCATCACCAGGGAGGCCTAGATTGCGGTACTTTTATTGCCACAACCCTATAGACAATGTTGGGAGCTGGGAAAAAGGGATTAGAGAAGGAGAAGGAGCAAAACAAAGCAAATAGGGAACGCACCGATATTACCACTACTCTCCATAGAACTTGAAGACCTCTGCTGAGGGAAGACACAGGGATTTACAAATGGTAGGCCACTTTGTATGAACAGTAAACTGCTTTACTAAAATTCACTTTTTAAACAGCAAGTTGAGAAAGTTACATGCTACTTAAAGAAGAAAGCTTGGCGATCAGGTTATGCAAAGAGGACACATTCTTAAGCACCTCCAGCTTTAAAACAGATTTGGGGAAGGGTTTTATTTTAAAAATCTCAACCTCAACAGACTCATTCTTGTGAACTGTTTTTTTCCCATGAGAGGCCTGTTTTCGAAACTCCAGTGCTCACAAATCAAACATTACCATTCTAGGTTGGTGATTAAGGCACTCAAAACAAAATTAAGCAGGCTATTCTCATTTCATTGTCTCTCTTGATTATTTGCCAGTCATATTTTGAATAGTCCCAAAAGGCAAGATTAGAAGATAAGCTAGGCTACTCAACAATACTTTATCCTCTTTCTAAAGTAACTAAAACCTCCAGTATGGAATATAATGTACCTTCACCTTTACCCCAGGCCTTATTCTGGCCTGGAGGAGGAGAGCACAATAGCTCCACCCTATAAAAATGCCAATCCTAGCTGGCTCCACTCAGAATGGTCAGTGTTCAGTTACTAGAAAATGCCAAAGTGTTTGGTTCTCACTTGAGTTCTTTCCCTATGCCTAGATTGTTCTTTCTTTTGCCCAGAACCCCTTCCCATAGCCGCAACACAACCTCCCACCCCAGCTGGGCTCAAAAATCAGCTTCTCCAACATCTCTGTCAATCCCATTTAAATCTCCTTATCGTACAGCCTTGTCCTTTTCCTTCTCTTACCACCATCATTATTTATTGTTTACTAGTTTATTCTCTATCCCTTCTCCACAAATGGTAAGTTCCAAGTATTACCATTCGCTTGCCATGTGATAAGCTCAGATGTGTTTTAGAAATCACTTTATACCTGTGGTCTGATGCACAGTGGGCACACAAATATTTGTCTGAATTGATCGATTAATTAATTATTCAAAACAAATGAAGGCATGATATGATGAACAGTGTTAGCCTCCAAGGCACAGAGGGAAGGAAGCTCTGATACGAGAGATTCCAAGTCAGCCATGGAGCATGAAGTCGGTGCTCTCCCCGCTCACCTTGATGGGTGCTTTTAGGATCTCACTTTTCTGCTGACTTCTCTGGGAAAGTTTCATACTCAAAATTCAACCTTCTGACAATGATCTCATTTTACAAGTTAGTCCTTCCTTCAATGAAGATACATCTGGCCTCATGCTCATCAACTATTGTGGTATCCAGGACAACACTACGCACAGAAATTAATAAAGCAAAGCTGGGTAATGATCTGGCATCCCACATCAATAGGCCTTAGGGAGAAATGTAATGGAAATACCAGCACAACAACTGAACATCACTTTATAAATTAATAATTGGCATTCTGACATTTAAGAAAAGAATATGCATTTTATATTTAAAAAAAAATAGGATTTATGGGTTATAGGAATTAGATGACAGGGAGTATTTTGGCATAAAGTCTTTTAAGTGTATATACTACTTGACTCAGAATCTCCAGTAAGAGGAATTTATCCTAAGAAAATAACCACGAATGCATGTAAAAATTTAATTACAAAGATGTTTACTGTAGCACAGTAAAAACTGGGAAATTAAATAAGGTATTGAGTAAGTAAATTGTGACAATCCCTACTCAAATATACTCTGCAGCTTTTCAAAATGTCTTTGAATGGAGTGATTAATGGCATTGGAAAAAGGTTCATCACATACTAATCGCAAAAACAGTAGGTTAAGAATATTCCAAAATGGGGGACTCCCTGGTGGCACAAGGGGTTAAGTATCAGCACTATGAAGCTATCAGCAGCCACTGCAGCACAAGTTCAATCCCCAGCCAGGGAACTGACCCACATGGTGTAGCAGACCTCTCTTGCCTCACCAGCTGCTCCCCTCAGGAGTATACTTCAGTCAATCTGCCTGTTCTACTCCCCACTCTGCCTTTGCTGAATTCTCTCATCACCCCCATCTCTGGTCTACACCCCAGTAATTGCATGCATAAATAAATAATCTTTTTTTGAAAAAAAAAAAAAGAATATTACAAAATGTTATGAATAATCCAAAATGTTAGCCATAGTTCTTTCTGGGTGGTAGGATGATGTGCAATTTTCATCTCCTTATATTTACCTGTCTTTTATAAATTTCCTCCGATATTCATATGCCAATTAAGTACTTTGAAAAATGTTTACTTAAAAATAAACTTAAACCAGTTCCACAAAGACAAATATTGTGATTCTATTTATGAGGTTCCAGCGCAGTCAAGCTCAAAGACAGAGAGTGGAATGGTGGTTGCTGGGAGGACGGAGAGTGAGTATTTGAAGGCCCAGAGTTTCAGTTCTACAAGCTGAAGACTCTGGAGACGGATGGAGACGGCAGCACAACAATGGGAACGCATTTAGTCCTCCCCACCGCACCCCCCTCCCCACTGTACATATAAAATGGTCAAGATGGCAAATTTTGTTATGTGCACTTTATCAAAATTTAAAAATAAATTTAAATCAGTAAATCCGAAGTACAACTGGGTTTAGTAGCATCTTGTTACAAAGATTTTCAAGAGATAGGGATTGGGACCTCCGTGGTGGCGCAATGGGTTAAGTCTCAGCCTATGGAGCAGTCTGCAGGCACTGATGCACGAGTTCGATCCAGGGCCAGGGAGCTTCCTACATGGTGCAGCAGACCTCTCCTGTCTCGCCCGCTGCTCCCCTCAGCCGTGTACTTCAGTTGATCTGCCTGTCCTGCTCCCCGCTCTATCTCTGGTGAATCCTCTACCCTCCGCACTTCTGGCCTGAACCCCAGCTTGTATGCATAAATAAATCTTAAAAAAAAAATAAAAGAGCTAGGGATAGAGAGCACTGAATTTGACTTTCCACTGCATGGCACTGAGCAAAGCAAGCCACTGTGTCCACCAGGGCTCCTGAGAGGAGCAGGCGTCTGACTTGCTGTCCCTCTATTCACAGAGATTTCCTCCATTCTTGGCAGTGTCCCTCTGTTTGAGTCTCAGATGAGGGAACTAAGTTGGTGGCTCCAAAAGTATGACTTCCCCAGAGCATGGCTACAGGGACTGCCAGGAGCAGGTGAGTCTTGAAAAGATTTGAGGCTATTTCCTCTACAGGATTTGCCTCCAGTCTGTCAGTTGCTGGCGGAACTAGGCAAAGAGAGGAATCTCACCCTAAAATCCAGACAATTCACCTCACTACTACAGAATGAAGAGCAGAGGCCCAGACTCAACACAAGCAGGCACCCAGCACGTTGCCATGGAGATGGAGGAATGCCAGCCCTGGCCATGCAGCCTGGGAGCCCCAAGTTACAGAGCCCTGAGGCTGGGCGTGGTTTACAGCATAACAGCGTGCATCTTAACAGAGCTAGGATGCTGGGTGCTGAGTTTTAGTGACTAAAAAGCTCATACATATACACAGGAAGAGGAAGTGTTCCAGTCCTTCCCAGTTAATAGTGCCAGGGATGACAGAGATGAGTGCTTTCCTTACCTGCTGTAGGCACGCTAACATTATACTGAGGTAAAATAAATAAGAAGGCAGTCTTGGCGGTGACCTGTAAAATAAAGGAAAAGAGTTCCAATTTAGCTTCTCAGTCACAGCAAAAGAAACAAGCGGAGCTGCTGCCAGCCCCGGGCAGCTCTACCTAATGCAGCATTAACACCAGTTTTTGTCCCACTTTTCAGTAATGATATCTGTCCCAACACCTACACTAAAAACAAAATAATCCTGGGCCCTGGACAGTATCTAGACTTTCAGCCACTGTGGATGGTCTGAAACCACCTGCGTGGCCAACTGAGAGCTCACATGTCAGGGGACACACCTCCATCCAACCATCCACCATCCAACCATCAAGCGCGTTCTGAGTCTGACCCCGGCACGCAGCACTGCAGAAGGCAGAAGCTAATAGAAGACGAGAACACAACCCCGGAGGAGCTTCAACCTCGCTGAGGTCTCCGCAGCAGGCGGGTCAACTGCACACTGGACAGCAGCTCTGAAAGGCTACACCTGAGCTTCAGGAACAGGGAGTTCCAGCTGCTAGTTTCACATCTACTCTACTGTGGGGCAGGTGGGAAAACATACACACCCACACTTGGTTCACTTATTTGGAAAGCTGCCTGTAAAATCTTAGCTGCTCTGTGAAGAAAGAAAAAAGGGGAGGAGGGGCTGGCACCTGGTTTTTAATAGCCAGCCCAGTCTCTGATCATCCAGCCTGCAGGGGAGCAATTACAAAACGTGGACTTGAAGACTGGACTCGAGAATCGACAGTCTGGGTTCAAATGCTGCCTCTGCCATTTGCCAGCTGTGTAACCCTGAACAGGAAATCTTACACCTTGAGCTTCAGTTTCTCTGCCAGTAAAATCAGGCATTTGCATAGCTCCCAGCTGGTCTGGATGGCACTGGCCCATCTGTTAGTGTTTTTTAAAGCTCCCTAGAGGCTTCTGACACGCAGCCGGAGGTGAGAACCACACCCACGCTGTTTCCAGAACATGAGCAGGGGCCAGGTGAGGGGGAGGCCCAGGTCTAGGCCTGCAGCAGAGGCCTCTGGAGAGACCTCATCGATAGAGCTTCTGAGTCTCCTCTACATGAAGTTTGAGGGCTGCACTGAAGGTGTGCAGGACACACACTGTGTGGAAAAGCTGCTTGGAAACAGGTCACTGGGATTCTGGACACACCAGAGAGGTCACTGTCCTCAGCTGCTCTACCCACTGACAGCGCAGCTCCCCACCAACAGGCCCACGGCTCTGCAGGGGCCACCTTCGCGCTCTGTATACAGCCACGCATGAGGACGCTCATCCGTAATGCTATTGCCTTAGACGGGCTCTCTCAAGCTCGCAGGGGAAAAGACAAATGAGACTAGGAGTGAGAAAGGGCTGTGGAGAACACCAAGCCCCAAACAAAAAGGCAAGACTTTGGTCCTCAACACCTTTTTCAGTGTGTTACTGACCTCCTTCCAGTTCAACTACCTGTATTACTTGAAATTAGATGGACATTGTTTTTCCCCAAATATGCTACTCACTTCCTTCCCCTCCCAGAAAACACCCTCAATTGATCAAAATCTCCCTTCACGGTCTGGCTCAACTGCAGGCCTCTCTGCAGAGCCCTTCCTAGCTGGCCCCAGGGCCTGGTCGCTCCTGCTGAAGTGCTAACCATGCTATGGCATCATCACGTCCACACGCCCGTCTGCTGTTCTCCTGGGCAGGCACTCCTGTGAAAAGACTGTGCGCGCTGTCCTGTATTTTCGTACCCTCTCAAGTACCTAACCCAGATGCAGACAGTAAGTGCCCAGGAGCTGGTCACTGGAGAAGAGAAAAATCAGAAGCTGAGCCAGTAGGCTTCATCAACTGCAAGTGTTCCTACTCCGTAGCAGGAGTTGCCTCCTTTGGTCCTCTCTCTGTGACCACAAAGTCAGCTCCTAAGCCACCTGCGCGCCCACCTCCATCATGAAGCCCACCCCACCACAGGAACTCCAACTACGGTGGGCTCTCTGCCTGAACGCTGCTCACTATGGTCATCATTGACCCGGTCACCTAACTGGTCAGCTCAAGCTGAAATCCCTGCAAGGGAGAATCAGAGAAAACTAGAAGACATGGGAGAAAGGGAGGGGAAAGGAAGGGGAGAAGAAACATTTACCATACACCATACCATGCCCTAGGCACAAACTCTCGTTCTGACTCATTCAGGAAACACTGGGGTTTTCAGTCCATGGGGTGGAGTGAACCGCCATGAGAGACCAGCTGTCCAGCATTCATCCCTGCTACCTAACCTGAGAAGCACCTCTCCCCCGCTGTGAGTGAGGAGATGCTCTGATGACCCCCTTCCTCCTGGACAGAGGGGTGAGACCCTCTCCCCAGGACAGACCAGCCAACTGGACACCTTCTCCTGTGCTCTGAATCTTGGGCAAGAATGGAGGAAGCATGGGCCAGTATCTTGTGCCTACCCAGATTTCACTGTCATGGTTCCCATGACCCTACCTCTAGAGCCCCCATCAACCGCATGAACCCCCAGAGAACATACTTAAGTTGGCCAGAGTCCATTTCTAACATACATTATTATTCAATGTGTCGAGCACTAGTGTTCAACCCTGGCTGCCTTAGGGCAGTTTTCAAACTCTACACCCAGGTCACCCCCAGCCAATTAAACCTGACCCTGTGGGGCACCAGCCTATCATGAAGCTCCCCCGAGCATTCTGCTGTGCAGCTGAGTCTGAGCCACTTTTGCAGAGACTGTCCTCATCATCCTCCCGAAAGAAGCTTCTCTGACCAGTCTGTCTCGGAACCTCTTGTGTATCCTTCATAGAGTCTACTTAACTTAATTTTTAAATGACTTTTTATTTTAACGTCAAAAGAAAACACATACTTTAAGAAACAGAAACAATTCAGAAATATGTAAAGTAAGACCCTAATATTCACTCCGCTTCTTTGCTTTTCTCCCTTTCCCCAGCCCGTATTCCTGGTTCCTTCTGCATGGCTGGTGCCAATCCCGAGCGGTTTCCTATGCGTTTACCCATGTGGGATTTATTTTAAGATTATACTTGGATGGTATATGTAATATACAACTTGACCAAGGAAAGCAAGAATAAAACATTTTTTAAAGAGCCACAACGTATTAAATATTATTTAAGTGACTTACTAAGCTCCGTTCATCAGATGGCTGTTGCAGTAACACATAAGCCAAGGCACAAATCTATTCAATGTACCTGAAAGTCCTCAAAGCACAGTCAATGTAAAATGTGGAGGTGCAACTTATGTTGACTTAGGCCAGCATATCAATGAGTGCTTATCTAATGGAATCTCCCTTTTACATACTTGAGCTTTCATGACTGCTTCCCATAGGGTTGCACCTAATGTTAAACACTAAAAGCTCAGCCAAGTAAAACAGGCGCTCTGTGAGCATGTATGGAACTGCAGAGTCCGCCTGCTTACCTACTGAAAGAAGGTCTTTGAAGGGAGACAGCTATTTGGTATATGGGCCGGACATAGATACTTGCCTTCTGCCGCACACACAGTCATTATTCACAGTAGCCCTGTTTTATGAAGTCCCTGTGAACACTGAATTAGGGCATCGTTGCTCCCAGGGAAGGTTGGGAGTTAGATTCCTACAAGCCTCTGGGCACAACTATGCACTAACCCATCGATGTATAACCTTGTTTTTGTTTGGAGATGCTGCATTTAATATATGTTAGCAGGACCACCGAATGCATGGCCGACAGCTTCCTGCCTGAAGGAAGCTGATCTCACTGGGCTCAGGAGGGCACAGCACAGCTTTCTGCTTAGGGACATTTTGTAGGATTTCCACACCACACTGGAGGGACATTTTAAACAGAACAATCATCAACAAATATGCAAAAAGCATGGCGCTAAGCAGACTGCAACAGGAGCTGAAGTGAGGAGGAGGCAGAGAGAGCATCATCTTGTTCGACCTCAACCGGGCACATGATCATGGAAGACTCAAATTTTCCAATATTCCGTGCATGTCCACAAGTGGCTGCAAAAATGCTGCAAGTGTTGATTTGGGGGTTACAATTAAATTTAAGCGAGGATATTGGCAGATATGCCATTCCTGTAGAATGAGGAGCCTCTGGATTGGGGCAAACCTGAGCGCCAGCTGCATGAGAGCCAAGATTTTTCCAGTTAACAACTTTATTGAGGTATAACTTACACACCATGAAATTCATCTATTGTGTGCACACAACTTTGTGGGGTTTATCTAGGAAAGTGGGAGGTCTTACTTGCCTTGACTATCCTCAATCCATAACTTGGAACAGAACCCAGAACACTCTGGCAAGCCTGCACTCAGCAAACACCTGTTAAAACGACTACAGCAATTTGACTGGGGAGCCAGTGCTGCTCAGTTACCTGGCCCTCAGCCTGCCATCTGCCCACATGGATACCCCTAGGCATACCCCACTCTCCCTGGGGTCCATCCTATTGGTGGGCACCTCGAAGGCATCTCATAAATACCTATTTGATGAACTAATACGGCAAGTTGCTATAATATTTAGCAACCACAGATGAGTGCTTAACAAGTATTTTCTGAACATGATTCTGAGAGAATGGGCTCTAGCACTCTGAATAAGGCAAAAATACTTAAATTCCAGTATTTTTCCATTCTACACCCTGGGTAGAAGGAGCAGTTCATTCCAAAAATGTTAACGTTTCTCTGTAGTCAGTCAGCTTGCTCCCACTTTGCCACGTCTCAGCAAGATGTCCGTTTCCCTGTTTTATAGATGAAGAAGCTAAACGTGGGGCACGGACAAGTACAGTGACCTACTAAGATCTCACAGCTTACAAGCAGAAAAAGTAACATTCAACTTGGTTTTTAAAAATAGAGCAAATTTAGGATACACACAATAGGGCACATAAAATAAGATGGGAACATAAACTGGAAGCAAGAAGGGACCAAGAAAATAAATGAATACTTAGAGCAAAAAAAGGAACATGGAAGGAAGTTGATCCACAAAAATGCATCCCAATGAAGCCCTACTCATTGGCCAAAGGTGGCCAAAATTTGGCTCTAAAGCTTTCTCAAAGCCGCCTGAAGGAGAAAGAGCATTAGCTCCTAGCAGCACTGTGTCTGTTAATCAAAAAACAAAAGACCACTCAAAAGAAGCAGGGCTATTTCACCAGCATAAAAACCACTCTCTGTACTTTAAAAAGTGCCTTGGCACCCCAAAACTCACTCCATACCCTCTCCCAGCCTCAGACCAGAGACAAAACAACTAACAAGCTCCACTCTGCAAGTGCTGGTTTGGCTGGTTAACACAGAGCACTGAGAAACAGGAGCCTACTAAAAATGTCATTCCAATTATTTCCCATCCCTCTACGGCTGTTTATAGAAAACATTACTGAGTTTAATAGTGTTTTAAATGCCAGGCTCAGTGGGTGAAAGGTTAAAAGTGACAACATGCTAATACATTAATGCAAAAGGAGTACACTAAATTATGTAGGAGGTGCCCCCAGTCACCTCTCTTCTGTCAGTGTGAGAGAGCTTCACTGAACTTTTAACTAAAACTGGGCATCACCCACCAGGTCAGTGACATTGAAAGTGCTTGTGTAGCCATAACAAAACCACATGCCATGTTCTATTAGGGGCACATAAACCTGAGTTCTTGGTTGCAACTAAACCAAAGATGCTAGTGAAAAAGCTGCTTCCAGCAAAGCCCCGTGAACTTGGATTGCAGTCCCAGTCCTGCTGTGGGGGAGCTGGGTGACCTCAGGCAAGACATTTAACCTCTCTGAATCTGTTTTCTCATCCACAAACAACAATAAATAGCAGTTAATCTCATCAAGTGTTAATTCAGAGCCAGGCAAGGTTCTAAGTGCTTAAATTACCTCATGTCATTTTCACAACTACCCTACAAGGTAGATGCTAATAATATCTTCATTTATGGATAAGCACGGAAAGGATAAGGTCAATGGTCCTGCCCACCCTCAGCTCCAAAAGGCTATTGTTTCCTGGTTCCACTTATTTGTCCACACCGGAAACTCAGCCTCACCCTGACAACTTGTGAGGGGTCCCGAACTCATGAACCATGTTGCCACAGCTCTATCTTGGGATGGCCACGTCTGGATTCCACCTGTGTCTGACAGAGCAAAAAGCAAGGCCTTGCTTTTTAGACTGGTTAAGCCACCAGTCTAGCACACCCCACTCTCTTTTCTTTTTACAGCAAGTTGATATCTGGGCACCAGATATAAAAGCCAAGAACCATGATGAAAGCAGTCTTGCATTCCTTTCAGGCAGCACTCAATCCTCTGGTTTGGTTTATTCTATTTAATTCTTGGCAGATACATCCACACACTGGCACGTGGACAGGGTCAGGGCTGGCAGACGCCCCACTGAGGACAGAGAGGGGATGAGGCTCTGTGTTCCCAGAAGCAGCTCTGCCCCAAACCACTCCTGTCCCATGAAACCACCACTGCCACCAAGGGTTGGAGTACAAAGAGCAGCATGTGGCCAAACTAGAACTCCCGAGACTGACATCCAGGTCACCAGCGTCCTTCTTCCTAGAAGCAGAGGTAAACCCGATGAAGTGTCCTCCACTCCAGCCTGTTCTCAAGAAGCCAAACGGTCTCCGC
This sequence comes from Scalopus aquaticus, assembly GCA_004024925.1. Taxonomy (NCBI): domain Eukaryota; kingdom Metazoa; phylum Chordata; class Mammalia; order Eulipotyphla; family Talpidae; genus Scalopus; species Scalopus aquaticus. Next base: position 92,929 of record PVIJ01006149.1, read on the forward strand.
TCAGACTTTCCCCAAATTGATTTTGCATCTTTCTGCTGAGGCAGTGGATAGGAAAATTTCAGTCAGACAGGAAAACATTTGAAAGTCACGCCCAACTGGTGGAGAAGCATCTTTTTTTAATAAAAGAGTCTTTCAGCCCTTCTTTCCTGGAACGTCTGCTCCCAGGTTCCTGCTTCTTGAGCAGCCGTGAGCCGGTGATCACCTGCGCATTCCTCAGGGCAGGACTCCATGTCTGTGGGGCTGTGGCCGAATAAAAGGCAGATACAGCTGAAACAAAGATGCTTTTCTCCCTTGCTTTCTGAATTTCTCCGTTTTAGATGACCAGAGGCTTCCTGGGAGGGCTGCACGCCCGAAACCTGGGGGCACAGTTCTGACAGTCTCTCTCTGTCTGGCTTTTAGCAATATCTGGGGATTCTGGTTTTCGTACTTGAAAAACTGCCTTGATATAAGAATTAGGCAAAGCTAAACAAATACACATACAACAAATTCTTTACAAACCCGTGTTCACAATGCTGAATAGTCACTATTAACAGCCATGATCACAGTTTTACATTAGATTAAAAAAAACACAACAAAATGGTAGGTGTGGTAACACACATCTAAAGAGGTGTGATCTCCCTCACACCTGTGAGGATGGCACACATTAAAAATACAGGCAACAACAAATGCTGGAAAGGATGTGGAGAAAAAGGAACTCTTCTACACTGCTGGTGGGTATGTGAACTGGTCCAACCACTATGGAAAGCTGTATGGCGATTCCTCAAACTGCTAAGCATGGAGCTTCCATATGACCCAGCAATCCCACTTTTGGGAATCTACCCAAAGGACACAGAAACACTAATCCAAAAGGATATATGTATGTTCATTGCGGCACTTTTCACAATAGCAAAGGTATGGAAGCAACCCAGATGTCCAAAAATAGATGACTGGATCAAGAAGATGTAGTACATATACACAATGGAATACTATTCAGCATTCAAAGAAGATAAACACATGCAATTTGCAGTGACATGGATGGAATTAGAGGGGATCATACTCAGCGAAACAAGCCAGAAAGAAAGAGAAAAATATCAAATGGTTTCACTCATAACAGGACTATAGGGAAACCAAATAGGAGAGAGACACTTGCAGGGGTGGGGGGAGGGGGAGGATAAGGGTACAAAATGGAGTAGAACACAAGGGACCACGGAGATGGATCACGGGTAAATTGGTGGTGGGTTACCCAAGGGGAATACAAAATGTAAAAGATATAAATAACAATAAAAATATATATTAAAAAAATAAAAAATAAAAAAATAAAGAGGTGTGATCTAGTATCTCTGAATCATAAACAGAGTTACAAACCAATATTACCTCAATTAAAAAATACAATAAAAAATGACAATGAGAAATTCATGAAAAAAATATAATGGGAATAGAGGCAACAAAATTGTACACTTGCTTAATTACTTCATTTGTTCCAAAGTCTAAATTTATATTGAAAGAAAGAGGAGTTCAAAAGGGTACATTCTAGAGTTTTAAAAATCTTTGAAGTTGGTCTTTAAAAAAAAAAATCCCAAGATTAAAATCTCCCAGGCTGCACATCCTTAATTTGGGAAATTCATCAGCACATCAACAGGAGGTGACCCGAGGCACAGCCCTTCCCACTTCCTTTATACCCACAACTTAATTACAACTTGAAGGAGACTGCATATTCACACAATCTATGCTTACATAGATTGAATTGTTCTCTTAGTTGCCTAATGGATAGCCTTAGATAAAATATAGATGATTGCATGAAATACATTTCTTCTCTGAAGGTGCTTATATACATACCCTCATCATCCCCCTTCAAAAAGAGCCCTGGATCAATATCTCTAAAACTCTTACTTGATTATATGCTTCACTATCCTTTGCAATCGCCCCCTCCACAACTGCTTTCCCCCTATTTGGATAGCACAGCATACTCATAAACCATTCCTCCTGGAAGTGAAAAACAAAAGAAGTGCATACACAAATAATTTTTTTAAAGATTAATAAAGGGTTTATTTACAAAAGAAAGGGAAATAAAAAGACAACTCAAGAGAAAAAAAAAAGAATAAATTGATGAATGCGTCCTACTAGTTCTGCTGAGCTAGAATCCCAATGGCACACCAAAACTCAGCGAACAGCCAAGAGCAAGAGAGCCCAAAGCCCACATCTGGTTAAATACTGAAACACCATTGCTTAACTCCACCCTCAGACCTCAGCATCCTCCCTTCGGTGATGATGGCATTATGGGATTTGTAATCCTAGGTGTCTTGGATCTCTCTGGCTTGAGGTGGGGGTGGGGTCCTGGGACACTCCCCTTTCCTGAGGACCACCCTCTTACAGATAAAAGTACAAAGAATTTCTGTATTCCTTCTGTGGGTCTGCTAGACTTTATATATATATATATATATTTTTTATTGTTATTTATGTCTTTTACATTTTGTATTCCCCTTGGGCAGCCCACCACCAATTCACCCGTGATCCATCTCCATGGTCCCCTGTATTCTCCTCTCTTCCATTTTGTGCCCTTATCCTCCCCTCC
>PVIJ01006150.1:0-87643 GCA_004024925.1 Scalopus aquaticus
ACGACTTTAGAACTGCCTTTTGCGCCTCTGCTAGAATGTTCTTGCTTTAACCAACCAGGGCCCCCTTTCGGACCCCCCTTTACTTTCTGATTTGCAATCAGAGGCCCTTTGAGGCCCTTTAATAATAGCCAGTGCTGCAACTCTTTGCAGTTCACAAGCCGTGCTCACAAGTGCTCGCTCATTGCTCCCCCGGGGCCTGGCCAGTGTCTGCTGTCTTCCCCGCCTGGAGGGGGACCACACCGTTTCCTTTTACAAACAGCGCCTGTCCAAAGACCTGGCACGTTACACCCTCTGACTCAGTGTCTGTTGACAACCGATGAAGAACGAGGTCCATAAGACAGATAGGAAAACTGAGGCTCGGAGAGTAAAGGATTTGCCCGAGTGGACTTCCAGAGCCTCCACGCCTTCCCTGCTCACGTCAGTTTGCCCCTTCATTTTTAGACGGGGAGACCGCGACCCCAAGAGGATAAAGGACTCTCACATGGTCACATGCGGATAAGCAGTGACAAAAGCACACCAAACAGGAGCCCGGAGCTGACTTTACAAAGCAGGTTCACCTAACAGTGATCGGCATAGACGCAGCCTCGCTCTGTGCTAATTGCCCTGTTTGTTGATTCTACACCGGGAGGCAGAGCTATTATTATCTCTGTTTTTAAGATGAGAAAAGGGAATCTTTGAGAGGTTCAGTGATTTGCCAGGGCCACAGAGCCAGTAATCGGCAGAGCTGAGATTTGAACCCTTGATCTTCTGACTCCTGACCCTGTGCTCACAGCTGCTGGAGTGAGCTGGTAGGGCTTGGTGGGCGCAGAGCTGGGAGTTGAACCCAGGAGTCTGGACTCTTGACTTCCTGGCTTCCAAACACAAACCAGGCAAGAGGCCCCTCCCAATAGCAGTGCCTACGTGGGGCAGGCAGAGCTCTGCCCCACGCCCCTCCTTGGAGGTCATCCTGGGTGGGGCAGGGGGCTGTGTCTCACAGGCTCCATTGCAGGGGGGCTCAGAGAAGCCCCCACTGTGGCTTGGCTTGCAGGCAGCCACCCCAGCTGTTAGCAGGGTAAAGTGCCCCTCCCCTCACCATAGCCCTGCGCAGCTTACAGGGTCCTTTTACCCCCACACTCTCGCGAGACTGGCAGGGCAGGGCTTCCAGGTTTCCAGTGGAGAAACTGAGGCCCAGAGACATGTGCATGTCGAGAGAGGTCCTGGGAAGTCAGTTTTCTTATGCTGGGCTGCTGCTTTGGGCTCATGAAGAGCCCAACTCTGAATGTCCCACCTCCCAGAAAATCAGAGACCCCCCCTCCCCAACACATGCTTTTGTATACAATTTTGGGGGCTCACAGAGTAAAAGCATCTGTACTGCTCTGGGGTCCCGATAATGACATCATCATTTCATTGAGCACCTACTAGTGGCCGGCAGGGTGTCTAATGCTGTCTACACATGATTCCATTGAATCCACATACTCGCGTTGCAGGCTGGCGGGGGCACCATGCCTGGGCGCGGGGGGTGTGCTCTCGCCCTCTGGCCTGCAGGGCACGGTGATGGGGCATCCTCCAAAGGGTCTGGTGGAGAACCGAGCTCTGAGGAAGTTCAAGATCTGTAGTTAGTTTCTGCCTTTGGAAAAGGAGTATGGATTCCCCAGGGCTTGTGTGGTAACCCCAGGAACTGCCAGCATGTGGCTCCACTTTCACTACCCAGGGGTCTGATTTGAGGGCCTTGGAGAGCGCCCCCTCTCTGGATTCTATATGAGTGGAAATCTGTGATTGAAGCGACTCTCTTGGCTTGATTTATGGAAGTTTGTCTTTCCTGAAACTGCTCCTCCGGTCCCAGGACAGTCCAGGAATTCTCGAGGGCTGTTTGGAAACGAGTCTGCTCTGGAGCAGGACTGGGGTGCAGGGCCTTGGCGGACTTGGAGTAGAGCCCCCACCTGCCTGCCTCTCTTAGCAGAGCAGCCTCGGGGGGCTAGTGTGGTGGTAAAAGTTGGGTTCCAGGAGACACATGGGTTCGAGTGCTGGCTCAGTCACTTAAATCCTCTGTGGCCTTAGAGAGGCCACTCTCCCTCTCTGAGCCTCTGTCCTCCATCAGCAGCATTGAGATGGTCAGACAGTGTGACGAGGCCGTTTGATGTTTGAGGGGTCGGGTGGGAAGGGGAGAGGTGGAAGGGGATGACTGATAGCCTCTAAAGGGTGTGACTGATAGGCCTTAAGGGAGGCTGGTCAAGGTCAGGGCTTCCTTTCCGCCTTGGCAAGACTGGGAACGGAGGGGCACTGGGTGAGGATCGAGCAGGCTGGTCCTGGGGGAGCCTGGGGGCAGGAGGCCCCTCTTGCTTGGTTGGTGGAGGGAATGAGGCCCAGGGGCTGGGCCCAGAGGCACAAAAGGCTCTCCCCTTCAACTTTCTTCCCAAATAACTCTGGAGGCTGGACAAAGAGGTCCTTGGGGGCCCCCTTCCCAGTGCATAAGCAGAGGCTCTGTTTAGCCCCCCCCCCATCCCATATACCCGCCGCAGTCACCACCACGCTGGCCAAAGTGTGATTCCTTGGGGGGTGGGAAGGGGTCTGGGAGCATCAATGGGGCTGCGGGCCGCAGTCTGGTTCCCATAGGCCCCAGGAGGAGGCCTCTTCACAGCTTCAGCACGAGGCGCTTTGGGGGTGGGGGCAGCCTCTGCAGCCCAACACGTTTGTGCTGCTGACACTGTGGCAGGGTCACCGTGGATAAAGGCGCTGCCCAGACCCCGGGCCCAGCCTGGAATGGGGCTTTCTTGTCAGAGAGGAGCTTTTCTTCCCAGCACACTGTGGGGCGGCGGCAGGGGGTCACCCGGCCTCAGAGGATAATGGAACCTCATTGATGGAGACACAGGGCCCAACCTGCCCCCCCAGAGCTGGGGGAGGTGTGAGGCTGGGGGTAGCCGGTTGGCTCAGAAATCTCAGCTGCCACCTTGGCAGTGGCTCTCTGAGTAGATTCTGAAGGGGAGACACAACCAAGAACTTGGGACTCCCCCATCCCCCAAGGCCTCTGGGTAAATGTGAATCCAGCCTTTGATCTGACTAGAAATCGTGGGCCAGTCTTCCAGTGCCTCAGTTTCCTAATCTGGGTAGGGGAACAAGACATGGGCCAGAGCCTACACACTGCTTTTAATCTGTGCCCCCCTTTCTTCCCGGCCATTCCAACCATCCTCTGACTCTCTCAACTTCCCTGCAGTCACCACTCGACCTCAAGACCTTACCTTCCTCTCCGGACTGTCTCAGTGACCTCCGCCCACTATAGAGCATCGCCACTGAGCCTGGTGGACTTCAGCCCAGGTCATGTTACTCCCTGCTCAGACCTTAGGCTTCTTGGCTAAAAACCAGTCACCCCCTCCCCCTGGCTCACCAGCTCATTGTGTGGTGACCTGGCCCTGCTACCCTCCCTGACTGTCCCTGTCATTCCCATCCACAAGCTCTCGGTTTCATGCCTGTATCTGATAAACACCCTTGCCCCCAGACCTCTTGAGGCCTTAGCTGCTGCCTCCAATGAATGAATGCCCTTCTCCTATTGTCTGCAAACTCCTATCCATCCTTCGTGGCCCCACTCAAATGTTCCGTCCTCAGTATATCTAGACCCACCTTCACTCCTTGCTCCACACCTCTTCAGAGATGAGCATACAGATGATTCATTTTGTGCACACTGGCCTGCCCCATTGGAATGCAGAGAGTCTTAACTTAATGTTCGCTGAGCTGCTCAGGCCTCGCACAGGGTCTATTACCAGCCGACTCTCACCCCAATGTTTTATGAATGAGGGAATGAATGAATACACTGTCTGCCCATAAAAATAACTTCCTCCTTTATCCTAGAAGCTTTTACAACTCGTTGCGACGCCCCCACAAGACTTTGGAAGTGGGAGGAAGTGATGAGAATGCACAGGCTGCTCTGATGCTTCTAAAACTAGGGACGAGCGTGGATGAGACTGGAGCTGTCTCGAGCCAGAACGAGGTGGCTCTGTCATGGCCAGCCTCGAAGAGGTCTTTGAGTGCATGCCCCGCCTTGAGACAGAACCTAATAAAAACCACTGAAAGGTGAAAAATGCCAGCTTATTTCCAAGATGAGAAATTCCTACTCTGGGGCCTAAGGATTTTAGGGGACCCAGCCTGGCCCAGGGCCCTCTTTGGGATGATTTATACAGAAGCACAGATGGCTTTATTCATTTGGGAGTATGTCTGGTCTTAGCTTCCTTTCTTTCTTTTATCATTTTCTTATTCCTAAATATGCCTGGCTCTGTTCATATGTGCCCATGATCTTTCCAAAGCCAGACAACCTCAAATGTTCTTGGGCCCAAGCCCTCAAGCATCATTTGTAAATAACTCTGGTGATGGCCGCGATAGTGACCATTTCCATCTCTGCACCGGGTACCAGGCTCTGAGGGTACCGCTCCTTGTGGTAGGTGCTAACATTAGCCCCATATTACAGATAAGAAAACTGAGGCTCACAGAAGCAAGGTCACTTCCCTAAAGTCAGCCAGCCAGTAAGTGGTAGAGTCAGGACATAGCAGGTCCTTGCTCTCCTGTCCTAGCAGCACACTGTAGCCAGCCACGCTTATTCCCTTGGCAGATGCTCATGGAGCGCAGGTGCTAGCATTAGTGATTATGATCGTTTATTCACTCCTTACATTCAACATGTGTCTATTGAGGACCTACTATGTGCCAGGGTTCTGTTGCAGAAGGTTTCCAGGAGGGATGAGCCTTGAGCTGGGCCTTGAGGTTGGCAGCGATGAGAAAAGGTGCTTCAAGCCACGAGCACACAACCCCTGGGACTGATGTGCCCCCACAGCCTTCGAAAGACAGACCGTGGCCTCGGGGTCTTACATTCTGGCCCCTTGGGGATGTACCCGGCGCCTCAGCAGTGAGCAAGCACGCTGGGGAGTTGATCAGCCTACTGAGTCATCCTCAGGGGGTTGGAGTTGGACCCCAGTAGCTTCTAGTCTTAGCTTCCTTCTCTTTGCATCACCCCATCCCTGAGCCTCATTCCTAAAAGGGGCTAACTAGCCCTAGCTCACCTGGGAGCTCATCCGTGTGGTGGGCCGGGCACAGTCGAGCTGGGCATTCCAGGTGCCCTTGCCATCGGGGGTCACCAGGGAAGCTGGTCAGAGCCGCATGCACACTGGCCCCCAAGCTGGGAGTGGAAGGCAGCCTCCCCTCCCCCACACCCCCAGCCCAGGCAGGAATCAGACTGGGATTTGATGAGTGATTCATAACCTGATGCTGCAGAAAGTTGTGCTGGGCCGCAGAAGGGCTGCCCGGGGTTTGTGGTTTTGAACGCAGAGAAGAATTCCCTCGTCGGCTCAGGGTAGGATAACTTACTTGTTGAGAGAGACATTTTCACAAAATAAATCCTTAGAGAAACCAGGCGCTGAGGCAGGGAGGCCTGGGGAGGGATTATCTAAATAAACCCCCTTTTTGAAGCTTCAGGCCCAAACGATCTGCCTGAGTCTTGTGTTGCTTCCTCGCACTCAGCTTGGGGGCCCCAGTGGCCCTGAGATCCTTTTCAGCGGTCCCTGCGCCCAAGTCCTGTACCTCTGGGCGATGCCCTGTCATTGGGCCTCACTGGAATGCTCTTCAACTCTGGTCTTTGGGGTGCTTTTCTCTTGGGCTGGGGGTGTCGCGCTTTGTCTTGTCCAGGTTAGAAAACGAAAACGAGGTTGTTCATGTTTCGGCAGAGGCAGTTCTTCCTTCAGTGGGACTTCCCTGCTCATCGCAGGCTCTTTAGCTCCCTGGGGCCCCGCCCGTGAAATGCCAGTGCACCTCTGTGGTCACTGTGCCCCACTGTGCTCAGAAGGTTGGACCCATGGCCCCGGGGCCCCAAAGTCTGGCAGGGTGCAGCTGGCACTGCTGTGGGTCAGCCGTACGCAGCACGCTTGAGTCTCCCTTAGTCTGTAAACCAAACTGCCTCTGCGTGTTTCCAGAGGCCGCAGGGCTGCAGGGGGCACGGTGCCCAGTTGAGACCCACTCATCTCGTGTCCTGCCACCCTGGATGCCTGGTTGCCATTCCTGTGCTCACTCTGTCCTTTCACAGCACCCCACAGTGCTGCTACACCCCCTGCCTGGAGTGCCCCGCCACCCTCCGTTCTCCCCCAGAGCCCCACCCTCCATCCTGGAAGCCTCCGGTCAGAGCCTTGGAACCTTCTTCAGCTCTCTGAGCTTCATCTTCATCAATTGGTAAGGTGGGGAGCAGGACAGACCCTCCCCCCTAGGCTTGGGGGGCGGTGCATGTAAAATGCTTAGCTTGGTGCCGGGTGCCATAAGCACCCATGATGTGCTTACCTCGGCCACAGCCAAGTCGTTTCTGTTGAAGCAGAGACTTGTGTCCCCCGCCCCTTTTTGTCCCCACCATGGCAGAGGGGACAGCCTATTCTCAGGGACTCCTCCCCAGCAACAATGGCCTGGCGATGCAGGGGGTGGGGATGCCGTATGGCCCAGTGGATGCAAGTTAAGGTGTCGGTGAGGCTGGTGCTGACTTTGGAGGCCCCTCCCCCACCCTTATTCCATCCTGTCACCTGCGGATCTCCTCCAGCAACAGCCTGGGGAGACATCTCCTCTCTCACCCTGGGGCTGCTGGGACTTGTCTTCCTAAGCTGACACCCTGAGAGTCGTTGGCCCCTCCACTTTATCCTCCTTCTAAGTAAAACTCCTTAAAACTGCGTTCCTGGAGCCGTCTGTTTTCCCTCCCCTCCGACACCTGACTGCTTTCCCCCCAGCCTGCGGCCCCCAGTCTCCCTCTTATCTAAATCCCAAGCCATCTTGTCTCTTCTTGAGAGATAAGGGGATTCCCTGCCCCCCTGACCTGACCCTCTGTCTCGGCAAATGCCAGATACCGTAGTTACACGTTAGGTGCTCGTGGCCTGACCCTTAGATTAACTCCTGGCACATAGTAGGCACTTCAGTGCTTGTTGAGCGAATGAATGGACTGTGTGGCCCATCTGTTCCTCCTGTTTGGAGATTTGGAATGAAATCTAAAAGCCTCCCTCAGGGAAGGCAGGATGTACTTGTTCTGACAGCCGGGTTTTCTTCCCAGCCAGAAAATGCGATCAATTTCTCACGTTGGCTTGGGTTCAGTGTAATAACAATAACAAGAGCAACAAGAAGAGTTAACCAGTGCAACAGCTTACAATGTGCCATGCACTGGGCTCCTTGCCTTCAGTGCCCATCTCTGTGACGGGCTCTCTTTTTCTCCCTGTTTTAGAGGCAAGCAAGCTGAAGCTCGTTAAGACCCTGGGCCCCAGAAGGGAAGTGGTAGAGGCAATATTTGAACCTGATCTGGCCCTCCAAGGCCATGCACATCATTACCACTTCACTCCTCTGCACCGTTTTATTTTCCTAGCAAACCTGTCCTCTTACAGATGGGGAGACTGGGCTCAGGGAGCAGGCTGGGGCCAGACCGAGGACCCCTGCTGCCAGGGTCTCGCGAGCCCAGGCTATCACGGCCTTTTAAAGCTCTGGACTCGTGGGCTGGTCAAGTGGCAGAATCTCTGACATCAAGATTGCCCAGCTGCTGTAGGAGGAGCCCAGAATGAGGTCGTCCGTCGGGAGGCAGACAGTCCTTTGTGCATTCCGGGTAGGCAGAAGGCCATTTGTCCCCAGTTGGGAGTAATGGAGGGAATATTGGTGGAAAGAGTGGGGGCAACGCTGGGAACTGGGGCTCCACACAGTGTTTACAACCCCCCGCCCTCACCCAGATCAGAAGGAGAACTCAGCTTACTGATCTCCGTTCAAAGTGCTTTGACGTCGTCCTGGGCAGGGAAGTTCAACCCCCAGCTTCTCCCAGGGGTCCTTATTCCAACCCACTTTGACACTGGCTACACTTGTATGGCCATTCAGTTGCTGAAAAGCCTTTTGGGAGCAAACTCTGTGCCGGGCCCTGTATTTTTGGGGGTACACTGGTGATTAATGGTCCTGTGAACCCAGCGCTCAATAATGCCCCCACCACCCAGAGTGCCCCCCTGTCCCGATAGGCTGCTACCCTCCAGCACCAGCCCCCTTCCCAGGCACTTGCTTCCTGTGAGACCCAGCCTGGGGGATTTGACTCCCGAAGCCTCAGTGTCTTCCCCCTGTAAGATGGGAGAGGCGTTACTGCCTCCAGTCCATTTGGGAGGATTAAAGCAGATGAAAAACAGCTCCGAGTACAGAGCCTGGCACGTACTCAGTAGTAGCACTTCTCCACCTCTGTAAATGGCAGTTTCATCTGCTTCTGGACGAGGGCCTCCAGGCTGTGAGTCAGGAAAACTGACCTGGTGTCCACGTTAATCTGAACCCCAAATTGCCCATAGACGGTGTGATTCTAGAAGGGTTTATAATTGATTTGGGGATTTGTTTCTGCTGAAAATCAACCAGTAATCTCAAAAAGCATCAAATCACATTTCACTGTTAATATGATAAATCACCTTTATCTAAAAATGATGTCAATAAAATCAGTCAGAGAACCCCTTTGCGAAACAGTTTTGCAGTTTCTAATGAAGCTAAATGTGCCTACCCAGTGGCCCAGTAATCTCACTCCCTATTTAGTATAAACCTAAAACAAATGAGCATACATGGCCACCAAGACAGATAACTAGACTAGAATGTTCCTAGGAATTGTGCTCATAATAACCCCAAACTGGAAAAGACCTAAATGTCTATCAGCCAAGACTAGGTAAATAAAGTGTGGTGTATTCACACAAAGGAATACCATGCAGCAATAAAAAAGAACCAATCACTATCCTGGATAATTCTCAACATTACTAAGCAGAGTGAAAGAGGTCAGAAACCAAAGAATACATCTATAGGAAATTCAAACAGAGGCAAAATTAGTCATCAGTGATGGAAGTCATGAGGAGGGTTGCATATGGAGGGAGGGGTATCGATGAGGCGGGGACACAGGAGCTTTCTGGGTCATGGGTGGTAGTTTCCTGGGTATATCATTGAGTTTGAGAAATTCATCAAGCTGAATAGTTAAGATCTGTGCACTTCACTGAATATGTGTTATGTCTCAGTTGAAAGAGGAAAAAATCCAGACAACACCCCCCCTCCCCTTTTTGGTAGTGTCATTTTGGGTGAGTGTCTTGAGCTTCAGTTTCCTGCAACTCTAAAAGAGGGTAGGAATCCCTATGTCATGGGATTGTTGGAATCTAATGAGCAATTTGTAACCTGTTCAGGGCGACTGGCGTGTGGCTGCGTGGCAGTGGGGGCCTGAGTCCATGCTGTCCAGTGGGGCCCAGGTTGGGCCCTGGACAGGTCAGCAGCCATGCACAGGAAGGGCCTGACATCTGTTCATGGAAGTGCCTGGTGCATCTAGCTGACACTCATCTGGTTTCTGTGACCATCTCCGCTAATCTTTCCAAGCATGTCTCCCGACACCCTATCGCACCCCCACAATCAGTCTTCCAAGTAGGGACTCACAGGATCAGTGTAACTTCTCTATAAGCCACAAGGCTTGGTGAGAAAGACACTCTGCATAATGACCAAGCATCTGCTGTGGGCAGAGATGCAGCCGTGGAAAGAACACTCGAAGTGTCTGGTTGCAGAACAGACAGTCCTCAAAGAAACTCACAGACCTGGGTCTTACATGCACCTAAGACGGCTACTCCAGCAGCAGGTGTAAGGGAGAATTGGACCTGGTAGGGTGGTCAGGGAAGGCTTCCTGGAGGAAGTGACATACCTGGAGGTCACCTGAAAGATGAGTGGAAGCTGACTGGACTTAAAGGGATGGTGCACCAAGCAAAGGGGATAGCTTGGGCAAGTATTACTGGAAGAGACCTAGAGTGATTGGAATTGAGAGGTACAGAGGGAGAGGGTGGGATAAGACCAGAGAAACCTGTGGGCTCCTGGTGTAGCCCCACCTCGTGTGTCCTTATACTTGGAGCAAATGGAAGCCATTCCAGAGTTTTCTGCACAGGAAAGGTGAGATGGTGAGATTGGCCTTTTGTGAACATTAACAAAGCCTCCTGATAGACCACCCACTGTGGGCCAGGCATCATGCTAGGCCCTCTGGCTGCACCCTAGTCCTCACCAGTGATGGAGGAGCAGGGTCGTGAAGGTGTTAAATGCTTTCTTCATGACCCTCCAGCTAGGGAGTGGAGGAGCTGAATCCCAACCCTGCTCTGTCTGAGGCCTTGTCCGCAACTCCCCACTGCACCCTTCTGATTCACAACAGCCTCGGGGTGTGTATTCCTTCCCACCTGGGCCTGGCTTTCCTCACTTCTAAAAGAGAGGTAGTACCTCCCTCTTGGGTGTTGCCGTGTTGTAGCAAGTGACAAGAGGGTCAGAACAGATGAGCCTGTCGGTTCAAGCCACTTCTTTTATAGAAGGGGAAACTGAGGCCCAGAGGGGAGACCTGGCTGGCCCCAGATCACGCAGCCAGTTAGAGGCAGCATTGATTGAAATTTGGGTTTCTGCACCAGAGCCCAGGCAGAACAGTGAACAGGGAGTCTGCCCCTTGCTCCTGTCTGGGCTGTGGTCTCTGGGTTCGGGGCTGTCTGCCTTGGTCAGAGCGCTGTGGGCCACAGATAGGCCAGGTTAATTAATAATATCAGAGATTTATGAAGCACGTCTGTGTGCCAGGACTGTGCGAAGTGCTTTCGCAGAATTTTATATCAGTCAGCCCTCGACATTGTCAGCCTCCTCCTCCCCCTGGTAGTGTGAATTGCCCAAGACCAGACTCCATCAAGGTGGATTGACTCTGAGCCCTCTGGACCAACCAGATTGTTCCAGCAACTCTTTGTCACCTGCTAGAGGGAGGAGGGATCCCCTAAATCCCAGCTGCTGGCACCTTCACACAGCCATGGGCAAGGGGGGGGCTCTGAGGTGACTCACTGCCCTTCCCTAGGCGAGAGCAGAGCAAACATCTCAGAATGGCACGTGGCCACTGAGTTGGCATCGCCACCCCCAGTCGTCAGGGACCTCTGCCAGCTGGGGCAGCTGTGGGCAGGCTGTCGGGACTCCACTGTCGCTAGGGGACTTGGGTGTGACCTGTCTCGTCACCAGGCATGAACTCTGCTTCCTCTTGCTGGTGGCTTCAGTGCTAGAACCTGCCATGGAGCTGAGTCAGTCGCCAGAGGGACAGGACTGGGAGTTCCGCAGCCCCTCTGCCACCGACGCGCTGTGTACCTGGGCATGTCACTTCCCCTCTCTGCGCCCAGTTACCTCATTGGCAGATGTAGCCAACAGCATCCACCTGGTAAGGCTGTGCAGAGCCAATGAGAAAGACCAGTCAGGGCCTCGGTGAGACCACGTGGTAGCTAAGCGTCGGTTTCTTGGTTCAAATCCTGGCTCCACTGTTTATTTGCCTCTTGAGCAGCTTGCGCTTCCTCTCTTGCCCCAGTTTCCCCCTCTGTAAGACAGGGCAAGTAATCTTGATGTCACTCGGTTATCAGGAACATTCAGTGTTCCTTAATGCCTGGCCGGAGTCAGCACTCAACATATTCAACATAAAAATATATTTTGACGACTGTCTTTATTCCCCATCATTTCCCTTTCTCCAGCTTTGGCTGCTGGGAAGCTCAGAGTCAGTGCTCTTTCCTGATTGTAGTCCTCTGTCTCCCAGATTCTTGGAACCATTCTCTTTCCCCCGATGGTCTCTTTTCATAATTGTAGTTCAAATGTCATAAATAGATACATATACATGTATGTGTGAGAGATATATATGGATATTTTTAATTGCAAGCTTCCCTCCAGTTCTTTCTAGAAACAGCAGTGTATGTTGTATTTTATGAACACCAACAGGACAGGCTGCACATGCTGTGGGTCTCCTGTCTGGGACTCCTGTCCCCTGGCCTGCCCCTGTTTCCTGTCCTCAGGGCCTCGATGCTCACCAGCACATGCTGGTGCCCTGGAAAGGCAGAAATGGGGGGCAGGGACAGGGGCAACCTTTTTCTTTGGTGTCCTCTGCCTCCCATGCTGCCTAACCCAGGACTGGGCACCTCATAAATATCTAGCACAGTCCCGGGAGTGAGCTCAAGGATTCAGACCAAGGTGTTCATTTCTGAGGGTGACAACAGGACGTGTTTTTAGTTGTGTGACATCACAGAGCCTGCCATGATGTCACTCCTACCCAGAACAGTTGTCCCTCGCAGTTCTCTTGGAGGGAGGGAAAAGGACCCTGAGGGTCTTAGGGCCCAGGATGGAGATGGGAAGGACACTGCTTCCTTCCCATCCTCACAGTGGCTGAGGGCCTCCTGCGCTGTTCTTTCATTCATTCATTCAACAAACATTCACTGAGCTGCGCCTCCATTGGGCTGTGACCTACACTGTGGGCTGAGGGCACTGATGTGGTCAGCTGGTCCCTGCCACATGGAACATTCAGACACAGAAGGGTGGGAACGAGGAGAAAGCGCCTGAGTACAACAATTACTGTAATCAAGACGTGGTGTGACAAAGGACTTCTGTCTCCGATTTTGAATTTATTTATAACAACAATGACTGCTGTGGGCTAGCTGTGTGCCCAGAGCCAGGCTCAGCCCCTCACCTACATTGTCTTGTGAACCCCCCTCCCAACCCTCTTGGGGGGGTTGTTTTATTCTTACTTGGCAGGCAAGGAAATGGAACAGATCAAGGATGTGACTTGCCCAAGGCAAGTCAGAAGTGGAATTTAAAGTCCAGAATCCTCACAGTAATGTAAAGGATATAAATTAAATAAAAAAGTCCAGAATCCTTACTCTTCTACCTGCCACTTACCACTTCCCTGTGAAAAGAATCGGAGGGGGATAGTTCAAATTGGAGCTGATGCTGGAAATCCAGGTGGGGGCCATGGCAGTAGGAGGGTTTCCAGCAGACAAGGGGCGGGAGAAGGAAGGTGCAGGGCGGGGGGGTGCCGCAGCCCCACCCTTCCACGGCCTCACATATGCTGTCTTTGCCTGAAGTCCTAGGTCATCAGACCAGACTCCAGACATGCTCGAGTCCCGTGTTTACCAGGGTGTCGGTGGAGCAGACTCTGGGGGAAACACGGAAATGGCATTAAATAACACTGAATCACACGCTAAGAAAGTTCCCGTCCCTTCTCCTCCACGCCTGCTGATTACTCATGGAGAAAGTCTGTTTCCTGCCAACATGTCTCTAACACCTCTCTGACAGCCCCTAATCTCCCTTTTCAAGAGGGAAAAGCAGGCCTCAGGCTCAGGCCCTATTAGGGAGCTGGAATGTTGGGGCAGCGACTTGCCTTCATTGTGCATCGTTTGTTTATGCACCTCTATTTAGCAAACACACGTACAGCACTTACGAAGTACCGGTGCTTCGCAAATATTAAATCTTTTCATCCTCAGAACAGCTTTCTGAGATAGGTGCTGTTACTGCCTTCAATTTAGAGATGAAGTCGAGGCACAGAGAGTTGAAGTAACTAGCCTGAGCTCACACAGTGTCAGAGCAAGGATTAGGAACCCAGGCAACTTTTTCAGCCACCTGGCCAGGCTCTTTCTGGCTATAGGAATCAGTGCTGGCTTTCTCCTAGTTATAGGGGTTAGCTGATTTTCCCTTTATTCATGAATTTAATATAAAAATAGGTCAGTCAACTTTAAAAGAAAGTGTTCTTCAAGTGGTTACATGGATATGATCAAAGTCCTAAAAGTAGTTTAGGAATGACTGAAGTTTGAGGAACTCTGGTCTAGTACAAGACTTTCATTTGCAAGGTGGGGAAACTGAAGCCCAGAGAGGGAAGGATACCTTCCCAAAGTCACACAGCAGGCAAGCTTGAAAGTTGCCAGGGCGGAGGGGGCCCAGCTCTCCCTGTGGCTCAGGCCCATCTCTCCTTGCACTCAGGAGTGCTGATGTAAACTCACCTGCCCGGAAGTGACTAGGTATGGGAACAGGATCCCTGTTATCTCCACTATGCCCAGCACAGGCAGGCCCTCACCCTGAGGCTCAATCACTTGGCCATGCCACGGAGCTGACGTCCATCACATTTCCCTACCTTCGCTCCCAGGTTGTATTGCAGCCTGAGCTGGGAGCTCTCATACCTTCCCAGAAGGGTCCAAAGCTTCTGCTTTGCAGAGGCGTGAGCTGACCTAGCATTCCATTCCTGTTTCTGCCGCCTACCCACTCCAGCAGCATGCTCAGCCCCTCTGCTTGCTGGCCCCATGTACATAGTGGGAATGAAAAAGATCAAGGTCCGCGTGCCGGGAGGATGCGTGAGGTGAGGTGAGGCAGGCCGGCTGCGCAGAAAGGCAGAGGCCATGTCTGTTCTGCAGACTCGGAGCCACCTCTCTGTCTCGGAGGGACATGAGGCCCCAGTGAATTGGGGTCACGCCCCCATCATAGAGATGAGAAAACCAGGGCCTGGAGCGTGGGGGCCAGCTTCTCCTGGAATAGGTCTAGAATTCCAGCTGTGGGCAGTGGCCCCACTCACCTTTGGACCTGGTTGACCTCTGGTTCCTGTGACCTTGGGCGGGCTGTTTTGCTTCCTTAGCCTCAGTTTCCTCATCTGTCATGGGACACCTACCGCTCAGGGCTGTTGAGAGACATCTGTGTAATGCACTTTCTTCGCAAGGTCCCAGCACGCCACAGGTGTTATTTGTGACTGTCTTTGTGCCTTGTGTGGATGGAAGAATCACTGCGCACGCCTCTAAAGCTGCCACGGAGACAGGATATATAAGGGAATTAAAACCGCCTTTCCAGTAAGAGCCTCTGAAAAGATTCCTGATGGAGTTGGATGGAGGCTAATATTTTGTTTTCTATTCGTTCTTCCCGTCAACAGTCTTTTTTACACCTGCTGCTGGGTGAGGGCTTCGTGGTATGGAAAGAAGAGCCTGAGCTCTAAGGTCTGGCAGCCCTGGATTTGTACTCTGGTTCCCCCTCTTCCTGGCTGTGTGACCCTGGGCAAGTCGCTTCATGTCTCTGAGCTTCAGGTTTCTTGTGTGTAAAATGGGGATGATGATAGGACCTGTCGCTCTGGATTGTTGGGATTAAATGCATGCCAACGGCTTGATATACGTCCTGGCCCGACGGGGACTCCGTACGGGGGCTGTTCTTGTCGTCGTGTGATTACTGCACAGCAGCCCTGCACTAGGCAGACACACAGGCCCTGTGCCCTGGCGGAGGAAGCCCAGGTACTGCACCCAGCCTGGGTGGTCAGCCCCAGGCCCAGAGCCGAGTGAAAGGGGAAAGAAGGGTGTACCAGGCATACGGGTCTGCACAGGCAAAAGCCCGGGGTCCTGAGAAGGAGCCGTCTCCGCCTTTGGCCGCACTTGAGCTGAATGTGGGGAGAGGCAGGAGATGAGGCTGCTGAGTAGACGGGCCCCCCGGGGACAGTTTGTCGGAGAGTTTGACAAGGTTAAGGATCTTCCTCGAACATCCTTTCACTTCCCTTCAATAACCTGGCGCGGATCTATCATTCTGGTATTTATCTAAACCCTTGCTGGACCCATTTATATCCTCAGCCTCTCCAGCTTCTCAGTGTAATGAGCTCCAGATGTGGTGAGGGGCCTTCCGAAACCTCTGCCTGGAGCCCAGGGGGTGCTGGGATTGGGGGAGCGAGGGGGAAGGCTGACAGCATGCTTGCCAACCTGCCTTCGCTCTTACACAGGCCTAAGACATGGACTAGGGTCAGCGCTGGGCCCCCAGGGGTTCCAGGCCTGGGCATTGCATGCCAGGGCATCTGTGGGCTCCTCATGGGGCACTGCTGAGATACTGGGCGCACTGTGGCCACACCCAGAGAAGAAGAGGCAGCAAGGAAGCTCTTTCAACCCCCCGAGATAGCAGGAATATCTCCTAACCAAACCAGAATGCCAGGGCTTGAAAGGGCTCAGAAACCTTTTTGTCCATCCATTCCCAGTTGTCAACTCAATTTCTGCCGTCTCCAGCCGTGCTCTCGCCGTTGTTCTTGAAATGACTCACTTTTCTATTTACTGGAGCAAATGTATCAAGAAGGAAAGTCCATATCCCTGCCATAAATAAAACACCAAGATCTCTTGACACAAACAGAAGGTAACTGCAACTATAAATACAGCAGAAGCAGGACAGGCTGATCACGGCCCCGCTCCAGCCCGGTTCACGCTCAGAGCTGGGCCTCTGCAGAAACGAGGGAGCCTGGGACGGGGTTTAGGGGGCAGGGGTGGGGCACAGGAAGCAGGCCAGGAGTGTTGCAGAGCTGGCCATGCTGGGGAAAGGGGGCTCACTCACTAGACCTTTCAGGGGGCCATGGAAAATGACCCCAATCACTGTCCATCCTCACAGTCAAGGCTACTTACTTCCCTCACGAGAGGGCAGAGGCAGGAGCAGGTCTGCAGGGGAGGGGAGGAGCAGTGAGGGGAGGAGCATGAACACCCCGTCAGGCCCTGTGCCTGAGGCCAGCTCGCCTGCTCTGTTAAACAGACCAGCATGTTTCAAAGAGGTGTGCAAGTCTCAGAACCCCTCAGGGGGCTTCCAGGGGGTGGAAGAGAGCTGAAAAGGGGGACATGTTCTCCCTGTATCCATCCTCTCCCAGACTTCCCCCCACCCCACCTTCCCGCACGCAAGGTGAGAAAACTGGCCCTTTGAGGGAGAGGGACTTGCCCCAGGCAGCTGAACACCTGGGTCTGCTTCCCCTGGACGCACTTGCCTCCTCCAAATTCATTTTCACACATTTTTACAGTTTTCAAAAAAACAAAGACCAGGAAATATTTTTAGATGAATGGGGGAGTGGATCCCCAAAATTGAACAGGCAGGAGGCTATCTTCAGCCAACTTATGGTCTGGAGAAAGAACTACAGCCTCCCTCTTTCCACCCCCATCCCAAGCCCAGTGCCCTCCGGGTGAATCTTAAGTTCTGGTTGTTAGGGCAATAACACCCCGGGAGAGGAGAGCTGGGGAGAGCGTTGCACATGGCTTCCTGGGGGAGCTAGAAGCCTTGGGCACCTGTGCTTGGTCTGCCCCTGGTTGTTCACATGACTTTGGACAATTTCTTCCCTGCCCACTGCCTCAGTTTCCTCTTCTGTAAAATGGGCATAATACAGCGCCTACCTCACAGTGTTGAGATTACATAAGGTAGGCATGTAAGTGGTTCCAGCGAGCCTGGGACAAGCACTGTATGTGTCTGCTGCTATTATTATTACTGCTACTATTATTACTGTTGTTGTTATTATTAAGCATAGGGAAGATAAGAAGGGGGGACTAACTTTTACTTTGTTAGTGTGAGGACAAGCACTGAGCCTGCAGTTTTCATGTTCATCCAGTGCCGTCCTCAGCATCTGTCTAGAAAGGTAGGGCGATAAGGCCCTGAGAGCGAAGGTGATGTGCCTGGGGTCTCCCCATTGCGGGGCTCAGCCCACATTCAGTCTCTGGCACGTGGGTGTTCACTAAGTCTACTCCAGCTGTGTGGGGAGGGGGACCCGCACTGCAGAGGGCTCTGGGGTGTGGGCGGCGGGACTGAGGAGCTGGCCCAGGAATTCCGGGGGAAGAAGTTTGCACTTTCTCCCACGGGCGCTGGGGAGCCACCAGCAGGCCACGAACAGGGAGTGACATGATAAAAGGGGTGTTCAGGAAAGGTCTGCGAGGCTGCGGTTTCAGGATGGATGGGCGGTGGAAGGGTCCGGAGGGGAGGCAGGAAGCTCAGCTGGGCGGCCGGACTGGGAGGGTCCCCTGAGGGATGCACAGGGAGCCTTACTTAGACTGACCCCAAGACTGAGGGGGCCAGGCCCTGCCAGTCAGGACCCAGGACTTGGGGTGCTGAAGGGGCCCCAGAGACCCAACCCTCCTTCCCCTTGCCAGTTTGCAGCTTTATCTAGGCGTCTCCAGAGGGTGTCCCGGCTGGGTTGAGCAGTCCTGGACGCCTGCAGATTTATGAGGTGTGGGGGAAGCAGGCTGGGGGGGGGGCGTGTGAGACGGGCCTGCTGCAAGAGGGGAGAGCCAGAGGCTGTTCTGCAGCCAAGGACGCGCTCTCACCCCTCTTCTACCTTGGGACCCAGCTTACCCCCTGCTACCCACTCACCCTGAGTGCCTGCCCTGGCCCGGGCTGGGATCATGGCACCTGCTGCCTCAGTTTCTCCTCTTAGACACCCTGAAGGGTGAGTAGAGAGGGTCCACCTGCAAGAATCTTAGACAATGAGAGGCTGTCCTCACACTAGATTGCCAAACCGCTAGTAGAAACTTCTCTCTGAACCAGGGTCAGAAGTCTATGAAACATCAAAAGCAGATTAGAAACAGTGCTTTGAGTATGATTCTGCTTGTGGCTTTCAAAGGGATAAATATGCATTGAAGCGTCTCTGTGTACATTTGACGCACCGAGTGTCTAGTTGTGACTACCCTGCGAAAGAGCTTTGACTTTTCACTTTATACCCTTCTATGTTGCTTCAGTGTCTTATGATAAGCAATATGCTCTTTTTTACTTAAAAGCTGTATTTTTAGGATTCAGAATAATGGCAGGGGGTGGTGTTGGAGAGAAAGGGAAGGGCCTCCCATTGCTCATGGGGGATGGGTGGGCTGCTGTGGTCAGGGACTGAGGGTGCACAGGGCTTGGGTCATTCTCCCTCTGCTGAGACCCCCAACCTCCAGGTGACCCCGCCCCCTGAGGACACCCTGCTGACCCTGATGCATTAGCTCATAGGTGAACACAGGAACAGACAGACCCTAGGGAAAGCGAGGCAAGTTGGGCCAGTCCAGGAGCATCCCCCAAAATGGTGACCCTTAAAGGGTGATAAGATTTGACTGGATGAGAAGGAGGGCTCAGGGCATTTCAGGAGGCAAGCTCCGCTGAGGCTCTGGCTACCTGGAGTCGGGTGTGAGTCCAAACCCTCGCTCTCTCACTGACTGGCTCTGAGTCTGAGTTATCTATGCAGTGGGGATCCTGAGGCCTTTAACAGCCAGACTGTACTCACTATGCATAAATTGTTACATTTTAGGAAACTGGGGGCCCCAAAAGTTGGAGGATGGCCCCAGAAAACCTGAAAGCACCCTGCCAGATGTCCCAAACCCCAGCCTGGAAAGGGATTGGTGAGGGAGGATGGTGTGCAAGGACAGAGGCAGTTCCTTCTGGAAGGGGCTTTCGGATGAGGGCGGTTAGGCTGGCAGGACATCACCAGGGCACCAGGCTGCCCTTAGGCCAATGGCCCCACCGGGCACAGCTGAACTGTGATGCTGCCTCCACAGGGGGTTCTGGGACATCATCGCAAAGCAGGACACCGGTGTCCAGCCACTAGTGACCACACAGGATACTGCCTCAGGTCCTGACTGCCCCCTCCTTAGGGCCTTTGCACATGCTTGGAAGATGCTTGTTCTCCCTCGTTCATTTTTTTTCCTTTTGTTTGTTTTTTAAAGAGCTATTTATTTATGCATACAAGCTTGGGTGTAGGCCAGAGGTATGGGGGGGTGAGAGGATTCACCAGAGACAGAGTGGGGAGCAGAACAGGCAGATTGACTGAAGTATAGTGCTGAGGGGAGCAGCAGGTGAGGCAGGAGAGGTCTGCTGTGCCATGTGGGTCAGCTCCCTGGCCTGGGATCAAACTCGCAGTGGCTGCGGATAGCCTCACAGTGCTGAGATGTAACCTGTTGTGCCATAGGGAGGCCCTTTTCCTTTTGCGATCACCCTCACCCAGGGGCCTTGCTGATCTCTGTGCTGTTCCAATTTCAGTGTACGTGCTGCCGAAGCAAACACTGCCCCCCATTAACTTCTTGGCTTACTTTCTCCCCTGCCTCCCAGGTGCCTTGAGAGGGGGCAGATCACTAATGACCCAAGACCTTAAGCAAGAAAAACCTTCCGCCTCCCCAAACCACAATTTTCACACCTTTAAAATGAGGACACCAAGGCCTGCCCCCTGCATGCCCCTCGTGTGCTCCCTGTACTCCTTGGTGGTGGGGGTACCTGCTACCCTTTATTGTTCTTCCCAGCGGTCCATCTGCCCCAGGCCCTTGCTCCCACCCCTGCCTTCATGGTCTGCAATGAAACATGCCCCAGTCGCTGCACTTGCACAGACTGGGGTAAGATAGATGCTCAGCGAAGCTTTGGTGAATGAATGCCCACGTTACAGGATTGTCCTAAGAAAAGCCTGAGGCCGTGCAGGGGAAAGTGCCCCCTGCACACTTGCTGTCATCTTTAAGGAGGCTCAGCTGGCGGCCACCAGCCAAACACCCTCCGTGGCCCTGCCCCCGGGGCTAGCCTGCCGGCATCTCTCAACCTTTGGGCAGAGAATTCTAATCAAAGACGTTCACACCCCACCCCCACCCCCATTGTGTTCTGCCACACGCTGTAGAGGAGGTGTGGGGACTGTTCTCACAAGGGGCAATTAGTGGCTGGCCTTGAAGCTCCTCCGAGGGCCCCCTCACCACAGCCACACTCGCCTGTCTTCCATGGCCGGGCGGCCTGCAAAGAAGATCCCACCTCTGCAACTCCCTCTGCTGCCAACCTAAGGCTGTGTACCTCCCAGTTTTCAGACACATCCAGTTTGTTGTAGAGGCCAAACCTCTGAGGCAGGTCAGACAGGTAACACGGCTCAGCCCCCATTTCACAGCTAAGAAAATGAGGATTTGTTCGTATCTGGCTTATTCCAACAGTGTGATCTGGCCCAGCTCCGGCCTTCTGGATGGCACTGTGTGATTGGGGCATGGGTGAGTGGGACATTCAGAAACAATTAAACCCCAGAGTGGGTGAAGGGGTGAAGACACAGAAAGGGTGGCTGAGGGAGTGTGGGTGTCTTCTGAGTCCCAAAGTCTGGCTGAGCAGGTTGGGTGGGCTGGGAGAAGGCTTTTGGCTAAGGTCGACTTCAGCCATGGCTTGAGGGACAGGAGTGGCTGGGAGGGGCCCAGAGTAGGTGCTCAGGAAATGACCACCAGTCTCATTGACACCTTCACCCGTGGGTAGTGGGAGCCACTGATGGTCCTAGAGTGACTGTGTCGGAGCTGTGTTGTGGAAAGAGGCACTCTGGGGAGGCAGAGGCTGGGTCTCTGTCTATAGCTTCTGGGGTTTGCTTGTCAAAGCTCCCCCTGCTTCTCCTGGCTCCATGTAGCTGCACTCTGGCCCTCAGGGAGCAGCTCCCACCTTTCCCTAAGCCTGAACCCCTAAGATTCTGCCTCCTGTCTTGCTGGCCACAGGAGGGTGGTACAAGGATGGTTCACACAGTGCCCATGTCCGGGAAGGCTGATAGAAGCTAGGCCAGGCTGGCGAGCACACCCAGAGCCTGTGGTGATTGCTTCCCCCCGCCCCGCTGTACCCATTTTCTCCTCCTCCAGACCCTCCTCACCATGCCAGCCACATTCCAGGAGAGTCCCTTGGGATAGCTGTGGTGGCTGCAGGACCCTCTGCTGACAGCCTTGGGAGGGTGACGGGGTCTCTCTTCCTCTTCACAACCCTGCAAAGGAGGGTCCCATTTTCCCAGAGGAGGAAATGGCAGCTCAGAGAGGTGAATTCATTCACCCAAGGCCACACAGCTCAGCCCATGGTCAAGCCAGCTAGCTCTAGCTAGCTCTAGAACCTGTGGTCTTCCCAAGAGCAGGTCCGCGTGTCCGTGGCTGATCCAGGTGGCTGCCTCAGCGTCATCTGGAAAGCTTGTGGGAAATACAGATTCCCGGCGGCAATTGCCAGCCGGTCCCTGAGATTCTAATTCTTTCTGTCTTATGGGGGTAAGGACCAGCCAGAACTAGTGTTTTTCAAAAGCTCCCGAATCTATTGTGCACACAGCCAGCTGCTCCCCTGTGCCACCACCAATGTTAAAGCATCGCAAATTACGTGAGGAAACAAAGGGGGACAAACACCCCAGTGCTGGCCGTGGCCACGCGGGAAGGAGGGCCGGTGGGCAAGACGATGATGATTTTGTTCTTTACATTTTCTTCTGACTTTTCTTCATTTTCCAAATTGCCTTTAATGAGCATGTATTGCTTTTCTAATGAGAAAAATAAAAAAGAACATGGAACGGGGACACTTTAGGGGGGGCAAGGAGCAGGGAGCTGTGCTCGCACAGACCTGGGTCAGCGGGCTGCTCTACTCCCCCCGTCCCCGGGCTCGTGGCCGGGTCTTAGTCTCCTGACCCTGTTTCCTCATCTGTAAAGTGCGACTGGAAGGGTTAAGTAAGGTGACTGCGGACAGTTGTCCTCCCTGCCCTCCCTATTCCTCTTCCCTGGCCACGACTCCTTATTTTGGGGATGTCCTTTCTGCCAGTGTCCAGTTGGGGCTTCCCCCCTCATGGACTGTGGTCCAGCAGGGCCTCTGGAGCCACGTCAGTTATTTTGCAGCTGGGTAAACTGAGGCCTGGAGCAGCAGGGGCTTGGTTAATGGCCCTGGTACCCAGACACGTAGGGGTGTTCTTGTGATTGCTGCACCCCCCTCTCCCCGCCAGTGCCTTGCTCAGTATGTGTGAGGGGCAGCAAGTCACCATCTGTGTTTTCCAATAAAAGAAAATGAAAATTGAAGCACATTAAAAATAGCTCAATTGGGATTCCAAGCGGGGCTCTGAGGCCTGCTGTGGCAGAGACGCCCAGCCTTCCTCCCCTCCTCCCAGCCTGGCACCGGCGCCGCCAGGAAGTCATCTAAGGCGAATGTCTCCCGGGAGGGGCCAGGGTGCGGCCCCCATTGGGACCCAAAATTCTAGAATCCCAGGGACTGGTCTCCAGAGTCTTAGCTGGAGGCTGGACAAGATGGGTTTAGAGCCAAAGACCACCTCTACTGGGCAGACTCTGGGTGACCCTCCCACAAGCCCCCGGACCCTCAGCAGGAGCCTGCTTCCTGAGGATGGGGGGAGCGGTACCCCGTGGCTGCAAGGAAGGCAGATTGGTCTGGGGGCCAGCGCAGCCTGCACTGACAGGCCGGGCTCCCAGCAAGCCAGGAGCTCCTGGCCACCGCCTCCTCTCCAAGATGGGGAGCCACGGGCTAAGGGGGTGTGCCGGGGGCTTCTGAGGCACCCACCTCCAGCTTGGCCCCTTCCTGGCTGTGTGACCTGGGAAAACTCCTTCCCCTCTCTCAGCCCCACTGTGCTGGTTGAAATGAGGACGATTTAGGAGTTTCCCAAAGGGGGATCGTGAGAGAGTAAAACGAGATAGCAGCAAGCTCAGGTCAGTGCCCGCCATGCCGTCGTTACCATCATTCTCACAACAGTGATTTTCTGCAGGCCAGGGACGGGAGGCTGTGCAGGGGGAGACCTGAGTGATGCCCTAGGAATCGGAGTGGGCTTTGCACTCCCTCCAGCTGCTCGCCATAGGGAGGCTGGCATCCACCCCAGGGTGCTTGTTCCCTGGTTCTCAGAGTCCCTCCACCTCCCCCAGGGGCCCAGCCCTCGGCAGGGTCCTCCGTAGCTGTGGCCTCAGGTACCGTGCTGACCGCCGTGAGGCAGACAAGGGGCACCATTCCTCCCCGCGAGCCCAGAGTGCTGGGGCAGGGGTGGCCCCAGTCCCATGGCAGAAGTCCACTACCCGGAGAGCTTGTCAGATATGGTGGCCTGGGAGTGGCAGGTACAAGCAGCGGCCAGGCCACACCTCCCTCAACGGCCTCAGGCAAGTTGCCTCACTTCTGAGCCTCACTGTAAAATGGGGCTGGTGATAGTTCCTAGGCTGTGGGAAGATGAGGTCCCCAGCAGGGCTGGGGTGAGCACTAGATGAACTATGACCCCAAGAGTAGCCCACCCCACCCTGTTCTCTCAGCCATCCAGAGCAGAGGCGGTTGTGAGCACACAGGTATCTAGCTCTGTGCCTTTATGGATGGACTGGCCAGGGGATGCTGGAGGGGAGGGCTCTCCTCACTCACACCTGTAAGCCCCAAGCACCCCTCCACTGCCCTCTCTCAGTAGAGGGGCTGGGCTTTTCCTTAGCCATGGAGTGAATGAATGTGGGGGTGGCAGGAGTAGGAGATAATCAGTTTTGCATTGGGTGGTATATTTGTTCCTTATTGCTACTATAATATTATCACAAACTCAGTGGCTTTTAAGCAACACACATTTATTTTTTAATATATTTTTATTGTTATTTATGTCTTTTACATTTTGTATTCCCCTTGGGTAGCCCACCACCAATTTACCCGGGATCCTTCTCCGTGGTCCCTTGTGTCCTTTTCTACTCCATTTTGTGCCCTTACCCTCCCCTCCCCTCTCCTCCCCCCACCCTCTGAGTAAACAACACACCTTTATTACCTTATAGCTTTTGATGTCAGAGTCTAAAATGGGTTTCACTGGCTGAAGTCAAATTGTCGGTGGGGCCAACTTTCTCTGGGGGAGAATCGATTTCCTGGTCTTTCCTGGCTTCTAGAGGTTGCCTGCGTTCCTTGGCTCGTGATCCCGCCTTCGAGCTTCAAAGTGCTCCACTCCAATCTCTGCTTTCAGCCTCGCCTCTGCTCCCTCACTCTGACCCTCCTGCGTTTCTTTCAAAAGAATCCTTATGATTCCATTGGACCCACTGGATAATCCAGGATATCTCCCTGACTCGAGATCCTTAATCTCGTTTGCAACATCCCTTTTGCCACGTAGCATTCACGGGTTCTGGGAATTAGCATGAGGACATCTTGGGGAGAGGGTGTCATTTTTTCCACCACAGATGAGAAAGCTGCCTTAGCCTTGACCAGAGGGCCCTGGCTAAGAATAGTAACAATATCATGACTTTCATTTATGGAGTGACCACTTTGTGCCTTGTGTAGAAATATGGGTTATAATAACCGTCAATATTTTACCAGCACTTGCTAAGCGCTTTTATGCAAATCTCATTAATTGTCACCATCACCTGCATCCCACAGCTCAGAAAGGGAAGGACGTGGCCTGCCTGAGATCACAGGGTTTGGAAGGGGGGTTCAGATGTAGATCTGCCAAGCCCAACCTCCAGCACCCCAGGATACACACTGGGATATGCTGCTTCCCTGGCATTTGAACTCAACACCGGGGTTCACTGCCAGGCCCCCTTCCCATCACCCAGTGTAGCGGTGAGCTCTGGTACTGCTTGCTCTTAGGTCACCCTCACCTGTCTGAGAGCCCCTCCCAGCAGGGACTGTGACAGTGGCCGGCACAGCATGGGTGCACAGCCGGGGAGTATGTTCAGAGCAGAGGAGACAGAAGAGGTGGGGGTGTAGGCTTGAATAGCCCTGTGTCCTGGTGACCAATACAGGACATTGGCCCCCACCTTCCTTTCTGAGGCTTTTCATCTGCAGACCAGGGTTCCTATTGCACATTGTCCCTTCTGCAAAGCTCTCAGTGGGCACCAAGCCATGGAACCCTAAAGCCAAGCCTGTAAGCACTATTACTCTGCGCTCGATCCCCGGGCTCCTGGACCAGTTGTCTCTTCTGTCTCTTGGAACTTTCTGGGGCCCTTCTCTAGGTCTGGGTCACTCCCAGGTCTCAGGTCCCACACACTGCTCCCTCGCCATGGGATCTTGGGTCACTCCACAGGCCTCAGTCTTCCTTTCTCTGTGTCAGGCTCTACTTGCTGCCCCAGCCCAGGTGTGCCCCTTCACAGCCTCTGCGCAACCGACAAGGAGCCTCCCCACCCTGGGGAAGCCCCTCCCTGCAGGGGCAGAGGAGGAGAGAGGCCCAGGTATGGGGAGAGAGCATCTGTCCTTGTTCATTCAGCTGCAGGCTCAGGCAGGATTCCTTAGAAACTCCCTGTTCTGGCATCTTCCGTCAGGGTCTTCCCACCTCCCTGGAGAGCTCAGTTATAGCCAGCGGGAAATGGGACAGATAATTGCAACTTTAAATAAGGCCAAGTTAACACTCCCTGCCAGGCCCAGCACAGGGGACTCAGCTTTGATAGGCTGGGGGAAGCCCCAGACTGCACTCAGAATCCCAGAGCTGCCGCCGACACCCTGGTGACACCGTGCAACTCACTGCCCTCTCCAGGCCTCAGTTCCCTCACCTGTTAAGTGGGAATGCGGTGGCATCACTCACCTATGAAAAGTAGCTAGCACAGTGCCTGGCACACAGCAAGCGCTCACAGCACATAGCAGGCACTCAGTTGCTAGAAGTCAGGGTTAGGACGATGACCCGTGTTCAGATGCAGCTGCCCAGCCCGGCCAGCCCAACAGGCTCTCCCTTCGCTGGGATCTGTTCTCTTTCTCCTTGGCCTCCACGTGAGGGGTGATGACGAAGCTGGTTCTAAGCCCTCCGGAGCTCAGCTACTGTGCCAGATCAGGTGCTAAGAGCTCCCATCTGTGCCTGGGGGTGAGTCTTCTTTAGTGCTCCCTTTTCGAGGCTGCAGCCGCGGGTGCGTGTGAGGGAGGGATCAGGGTCCCCCATCGTGAGAGGACAGGATCACCCACCACACACCTTAACCCTGCCAGCGAAGCATCCTGTCCCAGCAGAGCACACGCCAGCACAGCGAGATGCTTGAGGTTCCAGATCCAATTTCTCAATTAGAGCAGGAATTCCTGAGCCCGCTCCCAGCGTCAGCGGGTCTGCCGCCGCCACCACCACCACAGAATTCCTGGCCAGGGGAGCCCTGGTGAGGGCCTGGGGAGTTGAGGGCTGATGGAGGCAGGACGCTGGGCCTGGCCGTGCCGTGTCCTGTGGTCTCCCGGGGGGACCGCCAGGCCAGCAGTGTGGGAAGGCTGCCCCGAGCCCCGGCTCACCGGCAGGGCTGGCCATCGTACATGTGGGGTTGGCACAGACCATTGCTCGCTGTCTGACGTGAA
This sequence comes from Scalopus aquaticus, assembly GCA_004024925.1. Taxonomy (NCBI): domain Eukaryota; kingdom Metazoa; phylum Chordata; class Mammalia; order Eulipotyphla; family Talpidae; genus Scalopus; species Scalopus aquaticus. The sequence goes on from PVIJ01006150.1 coordinate 26,488, forward strand.
GGGCTGTCGCTTGGCCACCTGGACATCAGGGGCCACAGGTGCCACTCAGCAGCCTAGCATGACAGGACTGCAGCCTGGGCCAGTACCAGGCTGGGGAAGGGCATCGGGCATGTCAGACCTGAGCTAAGTCTAAAGGGCAGAGAGGACTTTTCCAGGTGAAGAGGTGGGCATCCTGGGCAGAAGGAGCAGCAGCTGGGGCAGGTGGGGGGGCAGAAGCAGAGCCTAGCACATGTCAGGAGCATCTTTGCCACCCTGGGCCTCACTCATGCTGCTTTGCCTACCTTGGGTGCCCCCATTTTTCAGAGAGGGTGTTTCAGGCACAGTATGACCCGCAGCTAAGTGGGAGACAAGAAGGTGAGGGCCCTGATTGAGCAGACTGGCCCTTGGGGTACAGGGGGGTGGGGCGGGATCAGAAGCCAAGACCAGCCCGTGGAAAGTCTTGAATGTCAGACTGGGCTGGATCGTCCCCTCACAAGCGACAGGAGCATCTCTGCCTGGCCTGTCTGCACCCGCTCAGTTTCTGGGGCAGCACCGGCCTGGAGGCCTGTAAAGTAGAAGTTGAGGAAGGGAGCCCTGCCCTCGGGGCTGTGGGCCTCTCCCCAGGGAAGCCTTCTGTGACGCCACAGAACCATCTCCCAGCTGGGCAAGGAGGCTACTCTGCCGCCCCAAGCTGAGGAAAGCCCGCTGCAGATGTGACTGTCCCGCCCACCTCAAGTGCCTCCTAGAATGGGCAGTGTCCTCCTGAGGCCCCTCGGCTGCAAAGGCCCATAGCTGTGGTGGGAAGGGCACTGGACTGGACGGGCCCCTGCCCCCTGCCCATCCCTCCCTGCTGACAGCCTCTGCCTCCAGTTAGACTGTGCCTGCACCCCAATTCCTTGCTGCACACTGGACCTGGAAAACCCCCTTCCTGACCCCACCACCTGCTTCAGACCTCACCCGTAAGGCTCCTTGGGGTCACGAATGAAGTTTGGGTCACAGCTCAGAAATCAACCTTTCCCCCCAAATTGTGGGGAATCGCTGACATGTCCTCAGTGAACCTCAGTTTGATTATCTGCAAATCGGGGCCAACGATACATCCCTCAGAGGGCTGGGGGAGGCATAGATGGACTCAGATGTGACCCTGGCTGTCCATGGCACAGTGCCTGGCACAGTGGGGGTGCTCATTGGTCAGTGGCCACAGGGATGCAGGTGGAGGGGTGGTCCCTCACCTCCCGGCGGTCCCCGCCTCCCTGCATCTGGTTCAGACTTTGCCTTCTCCACCCGAAGGGCCCCTCATTCCAAGTCCCTTCCTGCTAGGCCCTTCTGCTGTGGCTGGCCCCGGCGTGCGGGCCCATCGCGGCCCTCGCAGCTACACAGAAGACTCAGGCCTTGGCATCGCCTTTCAGGGAGTCAGGGGTGGGGACTGAGCCGTAACCGATGATGAAGACGTGGAGGTTCTGATGATGTAGATGGTGCTGGGAGATTCCCGGGCGACTCTCCCGTGCAACACCGACACACGAAAGATGCCCCAGTAGAGCCATGTCTGCTCAGCTGCCGCAGATGTTGGGGGCGGTTGGCCAGTGAGCCCAGGGAGTGGGAGGGCAGGCAGAGTCCCACCAAACAGAAATGGTGCCCCAGGGGTTCTGTCACTGCCCCCAAGCTGCCCCCCGCCACAGGCAGAGCTGGAGGAGAGTGTTACCAGAGGAAGGTGCTGTCCTTCTAGAGTCACCTCATCTGATGCAGCAGCTGCTGTTGGAACAAGAGGGCTCTGGAGCCCTCGGATCTGGGGTGGACTCTTTGCTTTGTTCTTAACCAGCTGTGTGGCTTGGGGCAGCCCTCTGTACCTCTCTGGTGTCTGCTGCAAAGTCCTCATCTATGAAATGAGCCAGTTACACAACAGAATACAGGGAATCAGGCCACCCCCCTTCCAAGGCTCCCTGCTGCCCTCGGGAGGGTCTTAGCCGATCTGCCTGGCACTCGAGGTTTTTATGGTGCCTGGAGCTTTCTTCCTCTGAGGTCTTTCTTCTCTTGCGCGCAGCTCCCTGCAGGGGCCCTGCTCATTCTCTCCTCCAGGCCTTCACACAAGATGTTCCTTCTTCCTGCAACACCTCTTTTTTGCTCTCAGTCCTTCCAACCTGGCAGTCTCCAGCTCAGTATTTGAGGTTCAGGTGTCTTCCATTTGGTCAGTCTCCTCTGATCTCCAGGCAGAGGTGGGGTCCTCCTGTGCAGCATGGGGCCACAGGGGTGGGGTGGGCCTCAGCCATATCCATGCCTGATGTGATGAGAGAAGCCAGGTGTATAGGCCAATGGAGGTCCAGCGAAACGGGTACCTGGAGGCAGAGGAAACAGACTCAGGCAACAGGACAGAACCTGCTGCCAGCCTGAGCCAAGGGCCAAACCCACATGGAACCTAGAAAGTCCTTGGGAACTGGGTGGGCCCATTAAGGGTTTAGAGTTTGTTCCAGAGCAGCATGTTTCTTAAGGTCAGTTGCAGTATCAGCTTTTGATTCTTGGGTCCCACATGGGCCTGTCCCATAGTAGTGTGGGCCTGGTATTCAGTGAATGCAGGCTGACTGCCTGGGGGGAGCAGATAGACAGATGGGTGTGATTGGAGGGCAGATGTGTGAATTGCCATGTGGATAGACAAATGGAAAGTAAGAGAGAGAGAGGGAGAGATATTGGTTCAGTGGGGAAAGGGATGGGTAGATGGCCAGGTAGACCAATGGATGGAGAGATGCCCAAGTGGGATGCTGGATATATAGGAGAGCAAATGGGTGATAGAATATGGGCAAGTAGAATGATAGATTGGTGGAGTGAGTGAGAGGGTAGATGGATGGGTGTGTGGGTGGATGACAACAAGGCAGAGTGATTTCATAAATAGTTGCTTAGATCACGTGGTTCGAAGAATAGCTGGTTTGAGAATGAGTGGGTAGATGAATTGGTGGGTGGATTGTTGGGTAAGTGTAACAAGTGGTGGGTGGCTAGACAGATGGATGCATGGATGACTGAGTGAATAGGTAGGTGTCGGGGGGTAAACAGGCAGTGGGTGGGTGAGTGGGTGGCGGGATAGTTTATGGGGCATTGCAAGGACTGGATGGTTGGGGAGATGGATGAGTGGGTGTGTGGGTCAATGGGGGAATGAATGAACAGTAAAATTTCATGTGGCTAATGCCTGACATCTTGCCCAGAAGCAGAGGGGTGGTCTGGATTCTGGGATTTGAGTTAATTGTCCTTCACTGGGAGAAACCAGTGCCAATTAGGCAAATAGATCCAGTCCCAGCAGGTCCTGCGGCAGCTTGCTAATTGACTCCAACCCGGCAGACCCTGACTTGGACTTACAGTAGCCTGTGCCTTATTGATTTGTAATTTACACTACACTCACATCCAAAAGGATTTGAGGCAACTTATATTATTAAACCTGCATGCAATCCAGCAATTTAAAATAAAGTAAGAAAGCAAGAAGCCATCTACCTGAATGGTGAAAAGAGTACTTGATTCAGCTCCCAGATCTGCTGCTTACTGTGTGACATTGGGCAGGTGACTTAACCTCTCTGAACTTCATTTCACCCCATCTGTAGAAGAAAGGGAAGAAGGGATAAAGGAGCAAAGGGAAGTTAGTTCAATAGGAAAATGTATGAGTGATGAATAGCTACCTACTTAGTGGTAAGTAAGATGTGAGATGTATGGTGGTAGATGAACGGGAGGCGGGTTGTTGGCAGTGGAATGGTAGGGGGATGGGGTGAGTGAGAGGGAGGGTGATTGCATGGATAGATGGGTAGATGGGTGATGAGTGGATGGGTAAGCAGGGACAATAATAAGTTAGCTCAGAGGTGTTGTCATCAAATGAAATAATACATGTGACAGCTCAGCGCAGTGGGTGGAAATAGATAAGCGCTTTGGTTATACAGTGTATGCAGCCTTCTTCATACCAGTGACCATATTTCCTGGAGGAAAAATCCAGACACCCAGACTGATAGTGTAAGCAGAAAGGGTCATTTGATGTCTGGGTAAGTGGGGGAGGGGGCGAGAGAGACACTCACCATCCAGGAGACCCAATGAGTGAAAGAAATCCCAGGGCAGGGTGACAACAGGAGATACACATAGGACTGATGTCAAGGGCATCAGGAAAGGCTTCTCAGAGGAGGTGACCTTTCGAGGGTCTGAAGGACATGTTTGAATGGCTCAGGCAGATTCAGAGAACAAGCCAAGCTACAGGGAGAAGGGACTGCAGGGTAGGGACTTGTTCGGTGGGCCCAGAGCAGATGCAAAATATTTTGCAACTACCTTAGGTGTGTCAGCAGTAACCAGCTGGGGTGCCCCAGCCTCCTGATTCTGTTAGCCAGCCCGACGGGGCTGCTGGCCTCTCGGAGTTTTCCTCTCCTCTTCTGTAAAATGGCCTGACGGTTGTCCTGCCTCTTCAGTCGCTGGTAGAACCTCATGAGATGAATAGGAGTTCCTCACTCAGTGGCTGCTCAGCCATGCTGGCTGCCATCCTTATTTTGTTGCCTATTTAGTAGCTCAGGTCTGTGGGTTCATTTAAGTAAAAGGGCTTTAAAGATTAAAAATCACAGGGCATGTGCTGGCGGCGAGAGGCAGCCTGGTGTGTTAGGCAGCCTCGGAGGCAATGGGCCTGCATTCAATTTCTGATTCGCTGTGTGACCTTGCCCAAGTCACCTAACCTCTCAGAGCTTCAGTTTCCTTCTGTATAAAAGGCGGCCAGTAACAGACATCCCTCGGGGGTGTCGAGAGGACTGACAGAGCTCTCGTGTGTGGGGGGCTGTTCCCATCCCTGCCTCCCTTCTTTCCCTTCCCCAGCAAGCCCTGGTATTCATTTACCGCCCACCCCGCCCCCCAGCAACCCCTTCCCAGACCCCCATCCATCATCCTGTCCTTTGCGGAGGTTAAGTGGGTCCCCAAGCAGCGAATCCAAACTCTCTGGAAGCCCCGGCCATACAATGCGGCCCGCTGTTAGCGAGCAGCCGGCTGGCCCAGAGGATTGGGTTTCAGCCGGGCGGCCGGTGCTGGCGGATGCCCAGGCCAGCGGTGGGCAGGCGGGGGACTGAGTGAAGGAGCCGGCGTCTCAGGGACTCCTCAGCCGGGCCTGAGAAAACACGAGCAGACTCCAGGCAGGCAACCGAGGCAGAGAAGGGCCGCCAAGCGGCAGGAGGACAAGGAGGGGTAGGTGCTTCAAAAGACCTTGGGCAGAAGGATTTTACATTAGCTGGTCTTTTCCATGAGCCTGAGGGCGGAGCGGGGAGGCCAGTCTGGAAAAACAACAAGCTGCCTGCTGGCGGGTCTCACCTTAGAAAATCCAGAGCCTTCCTGGAGCTGGCCCCGGCTTCCCTGGCACTGCCACCCCCCACCCGCCTCGCTTTGGGTCAGCAACCCAAGTCCTCTTAGATGCTGGTCCTCACAATCTGGGTTCAAATCCAGCTCTTCTTCTACCTGGCTGTGCATCTTCAAGTAGGTTCTTAGCCTCTTTGCCTCAGTTTCCTCATCCGTGCAACAGGGATAACAGCACCAGCCTCTCTGGGCGTGCATTGTGATTAGCTCAGGCCTGGCACCGAGGGCATAGAACATGAAAGCTATGCGCCCCCCCACCCCGTCCTATTATGCAGCAGCAGAGCCTGGTGATTTGGGGGTCAGGTCCTGCCCTGCCCCTAATTGACTGTGTGTCCTTGGGGGACATTCTTGATCTCTCTGAGCCTCAGTTTCCCCATAAATTTGTTTGAGGATGTGAATGAGACAGTGTTGATGAAGCGCTTGCCCATGGTCAGCCTCTGTGAGCATGAACCATCCCTGCTGTTGCCTTCTTATGGCCCAGCACTGCACCCAGGGCCTCCCTGGGGCCTCACAGCCACCCTGGGAGTTCAGAGCAAGGACTTGGTGACCCATTTTACAGAAGAGGAAACTGAGGCGCAAAGAGGTGAAAAGAATTTTCCAACTTGCTCAGCATGTTGGTGGCCGTGGCCATGAACTTAATCTCTTGATTCCTGACTATTGTCCCCTCTTGGAATTTCTGCTTTGGACTGTGGAAAGAGTCCTCCGGGCCCAGCCATTGGCAGTGTGGGTCAGGCCTCTGGGCTAGGTCGCTGGCCCGGACAAGGAGCAGCCGGAGCCGCAGGGAAGGGTCCAGGGGGGCAGCTGCTGCAAGAGTCACACAGCAGGCTGGTTCGCTGCCTGGGCTCTGGGCTGCTGGCCAGTTTGGGGTGGAGATCCCTGGAAGCAGAGAGCCATCCATCTTCAGGACAGGCTATGATCTCATGTTCTGCGACAAACCATGCCACTACCCACCTCAGGAATCCTCCATAGCTCCCAGTTGCCTGCAGGACATCATCTAAACTCCCCCATCCCATATTTGAGGCCCTGTACATTGTGGCCCCATCCTCGGCCAACTTATCCTTCCAGGAAGCAATTTGCTCCCACCACAGGGGACACGCCCCAGCACGGTGAGTGCAGCGGTTACAAGCGTGAACTTGGTGCAAGGCAGACTCAGCACCACCATGTCCCAGCCATGGAAACCTCGGCCAACCTCAGAAAATCTGCCCCGCTCTCCATCAGGAAAGGCAGGCCATAAAGTGCCCACTTTACACAAGGTGGTGTTGAGACGAGACGAATGCCCAGCCCCCGCCCCAGAGCCACCCCCGGTCATCAGGCTTCCCCACTGCCCAGATACTCCTGGCCTCCTTCCTCTGTGCCTTTGATTCTGTGCCCTCTGCCTGGTGTGCCCCTCCCCCTCTTCTCCCAGCTCAAATGCCTGCCCTCTCCTCTGAGACGAACCTTTGCTAATTCTCTGGTCAAAGCTAATCCCTTCTTCCTCTGGGTTTCCTGGCTCCTGCCCGTCCCAGCCCTTTCCCTCTCCTCTCCCTGTAGAAAGTTCATGCTTCGCACTAGTCTGGAGACTCCTTGAGGGAAGGGCCTGCTGGTGTGTTTTTGTGCCCCTGGTGCCCAGCAGCAGGCCTGGCGCACACTAGGAGGAGCACACATTTATTGGAATGACCGTGATCTTGTTTCTTAACCCTGGAGAATGCAAGGAAAGCTGCCAGGAAGAAGGAGACTTTGAGCTAAGTCTCGGAGGAGGAGTTAGCCAGGCTCACAAAGCTGCAAAGGCCAGGCATTCCAGGTGAGGAAACGGTGTCTGCTGCGAGCAGGCGGTCCCTCAGGGTGGTGGGATCCCAGGGTGTGCAAGCACGTGGCTGGACGCAATTGGGTGGCCTGGTGGCCAGGCATCTTGAATGCATTCTTGAGCTGGGGCACCGTCCTGCTGGCAGCAGGAACTCTAGGGCCACTAAGCTCAGTTAAGACATGATCAGACTCAGGCTTTAGAAATATCAGTCAGCTGCGTGTGGGGGTCAGAGGCATGTGAGCGCCAGCACCAGCTCTCAGTGGTGAGGGAGGCAGACAGAGCTCCCCCAGAGGGAGACCCCGCAGCTGAGAGCAGCAGGACTCACCTCTATCAAGCCACTTAGTTCTCGTATGACCCATTTCATAGATGGGGAGACCGAGGCGCAGCGGTGCATGGACTTCCCACAGTCACACACGGGCCAGACCCGAGGTGCCGGCCTGCACAGTCATTACCCCCTCCCCCGACTCCCTTCCCTCTCTCCACTCCTGTCCTCACACAGGCCCACACAGAGGGAGAGAATAAACACACAAAGAGCCCTGGTGATTTTGCTTTGTGGTATCTGTTTTTTTAAGGCTATAGCTGCAGCATCTTAAAAATAACACAGATGTGCAATGGGACACATGTGGGTTCAAATCCCAGCCTGCCTGTGTGCCCCATGTGCTGGTCGCTTCACCTCTGACCTCAGTTTCTGCATCTGTAAGATGGGGACAATGGAGGGGCTCCCTGCTCAATGCCTGTCACACGATAGGTGCTCAGCAGAAGTCGCTCTCACGTCTGGAGCGCTGGCGTGCTGTCATGTGTACAAAGTGTCCATGGCCCTCAAGAAGGATGGGTCAAGAGGAGGTCAGACTGAGCTGCCCAGGGGTCGGAGCAGAGGGCAACCACCGGCCCCAGCCTGAAAACGGGGTGGCAGTAGTGTGCAGGGCCCCCGTGCAGCCACCCTGCTGTCGGCCTTACACTAACGACTTCAGTGTGTCTCCCCTTTTAGCTCAAATATTTCTGAAATGCACACTGCTCCTTCACACACAGCCAGAGGGGCCTGCGGGCCTCCCCAGCCTGTGCAATCAGGGCCTCCTGATTGCTTTCCTCTGTGCAGTCTCCAGGAAGGAGAGGGGGTGCGGGTGCAGTGGGGCTGGGGCCAAAGCCACTCCCGTGGCCCAAACCCTGTTTTCCCACTGAGGAAGGCACACGGACTGCTGACGTAGGCCCAGGTTCCGGTTTTGGCCTGAGTGCTAAGATGATCCACATAGCCTCACTTTCCTCCTCTGTCCACTGGGATTTTTTTTTAATGGTCACTGAGCATCCAGAGCTTGGGGCTGGACATTTCCATGGGGCGAGGTGGGGTAGATGTGCCCAGCGGAAAGTAAAAGGCCTGTGTTAAGCCGGGGAGGGTCGGCACCAGGGAGGCTGGCAAAGATGTGGGAAGGTGGGCATGGTCTAGCAAGAGGGGCCTGGGAGAACTGCTGACCTTTCCTGGGCAGCCCCTGCTCTACCGCTCCGGGCTCAACCCTCAGCTCACCCCTGCCCCCCTTCTCCCGCCGTCAGTTGCCACAAAGCATGCCTCACCTCTCTGCCTTTGCCTCTGCTGGCGCGCCCTTCCCACTTAGCCTCCTGACTCCCTTCTAACTCATTCTTCAAGCCTCCCCTCAAGTGTCATTTCCTCCAGGCAGCTGCCCCTACATTGGCATTTCTCCCTCTCCCTGCACAACCTGACCCCACACCCTCAGCACCCAGGCACACCACAGCCTTTGTCACATCGTGTGTGATTAATTATCTGCGCGGGGAAAACTGCTTCCGCTCCATGAGGGATTGTCACTGACACAGTGGGCCTAGAGATGAGGACATTTGTAGCACTTCAGGGGCAGACCCAGTGGTCCCCAAAGTGTGGGCAGTGAAACACTAGTAGGGAGTTTGCAGATGAACATTCATTGTAATTGCCTTGTGTTTTTCTTCTTTTTATGGCAAATGATATTGGTTTTCCATCTATATGTAATGATTACTTTTTCCTCTTTAAAATGCACTTAAGAACAAAAGCAGTCAATTGGAAGAAAAATAGAAACTAAATAATAGCATAGGTTGTGCGTGGAAATGGCTGAAGTCCTCTATGTTGTACTGGAGGAACAGAACAGAAGCATGTGCTGATGTCCTACAGTTTAGGGGGGATTTCAGCCTTTGGCTGAAGACCTACTATGTGCCGAGCTCTGAGCTGGAACTTCAGGGCCCTAGAAGAGGACTTAGCACCCACCCCTCAGAGGACTACGGCTCATTGGAAGATGATGGCAAACAGGGGTGGTTCCTACATAGGATATCTGCATGTGCCAGGACATCTTGAAACACCAGCAGCTGCAGAGCTGTGGGGTGTGCATCCAGGAGGGCTTCCCGAAGGTGGTGAGCTGAGTTGCAGTTTCACTGATGAGGGGAATTAGGGCAGGTAAAGAAGGAGTGGAGAGGGAGGCCATCAGAAGGAACCACCTGTCTGAGTTCTGGGAGTGAGAGAGAGTCCCTGGAGCACAGCTTAGGAATGTGTGACCTTGGACAAGTCCCTGACCTTTGGAAGCCTCAGTTATGTCCTATGTGAAATGGGACAATCTCAACTCTTTCTTGGCATCGTTGTGAGAATGTTGATAAGGGTCTCTGGCTCCTAATGGACAGGGTCTCTGTCTCAGTAGACATGCGTTCTCTTCCTTTATAGAGTTTTAAGGTGTTTTGGGGAGAGGGAGGAGGTGGACGTGGGCTTAGCTTCCTGAACCCACCCCAGTTCCTGAGGCAAGGATTACTAACTCCAGCTTTCCTGGAGAACTGAGTTTGACTTTTGTGCTTGGTTTAAGAGGAACAAAGAGGAAACTTGTGGCATCCCAGGAAAGCAGCATCAGACAGCTCGGGAAGGGCTCCCCCGAGGCCGCCGCCACGGATCGTGAGGCTAATATGTGTCAGATGTTGGCAAGCTCAGCCTGGGGGTGGGGGAGCCAGGCAACCGAAGCTGGAGCCTCTTAAACCACCCTCACGTTTGGGGGCCACCTAATGAGCCCAAAGGAAATGGCACATGTGCAGGCACCAGGTGCTGTGCTGGCTCCAAGCGAACACACTCCCATCTCGCTTTGCCCTTCCAGCCGCACTCGGAAGGGGTTATGGCCATTTTCCAGGTGAGGAAACTGAGGCTTGGAAAAATTGCAAAGCAACCTGGGTGGCCGAGCAGGTGAACCCCCACCCCCACCCCTTGTTCATCTGCTCTGCTTACTTGCCTTTTGCAGAAAGGAGGGAAGTGAACAACAGTGAAAAGCAAAAGACCGAGGGGACATTGAGGGCCCAGGTGTTCCCTCCTGCCCCAGTCCGGCGGGGGAGCAGCCTTCACCGAGGCTTTCAGAGGGAGCCCAGGCAGCTCTGCCTTCCACGTCCTTCCTTGGGGGAACTCTGCACACTTCACATTCCCTCTTAGCCCCTTCCTGTCTGTGAACCTGTCAGCCATTGACTTCCAGTCCTTCTGAGAGCCTCGCCTTGCTTGTTCCAGATGTGAAAAGCAGAGGGAGGCCCCCACACCCCGCCCCTGTCCCAGCCTGAGCTTCTCGGGGGCCCAGGGTTTGAGCACCAGCTTTTAGTATGTGACTTTTGGCAAGTGCTTTGCCCTCTCTGGACCTGCGTTTCCCTTCAATACAAGGATGTCAGTTCCTAGTCCCTCCTCTGGGCTGTGGAATCCTCTAGTGCTTGGCCTCTGGGTCAGCCCAGGAATCCAGCCAAGGGGTGGGGCCACCTGCTTGGCGGGCTGGCCTCCCCCACTGACTCCCTTCTTGTCCCAAGTAGAGTCTCTCCTCTCCCTTGTTCCACGCGGCTCCCAGCAGCTGTTCCCCGGGCCCAGGCAGAGAGCCCGGCTTGGCGCGTCTCTGGCTGAGGCCGATGAGAGAAAACAGGTTAAAAGTTCAGCCCTTGTTCTCTCCAGGAAGAAAAATCTGTAGCATTCGGAGTGTGAAAAGGGACCCTTTTTTCAGCTCCAAAGCAGCACAATAGAACTTCCCTCCAATTTGCCATCAAAAAGATGCCCTTGGCACTGGACTCCACCGTCCCTGGCACCCCCCCCCCCAGCCCCCAGAGCAGAGGAACACAGTGACCACAAACACAAGCCACAGGTAACCTCTGGCCAACTGCTTCCTCCTAGCCACACCCTTCTTCTCCACCAACCCTGCTCCCTGCCCTAGTTCAATTCCTAGTTACCTCCCATTTCAACCTTCCCGGTGACCTGGACAGATGAGGAAAGAAAACTGGGCACCTGCCCCCACTCTCATCCCTCTAGTTTATCCAGCCCAGGTCATCAAACTGAGTGTCTAGAAACTTATAGGGTAGGGGCCAGGAGAGGTGCACCCCATTCTCCCACCAACTCCTCTATGATCTTCGGGAAGTCCTTTCCCCAGTCTGTGCCTTAGCTGCCCTCTCTTCAGAATGAGGTGTGTCTGGGCTGGACCAGAGATAGCATCTCCAAAGATGGGTGTTAGTTTCCCAGAGAAGTAAAGCATGGTACAGCCACAGAGTAAGAGTGTAGGGATTGATTGGTGATGTCTGCCCTGGGCTCAGAATGGAAGCACAGCAGCAATCACATCTCACCCACTCTCACTGAGCTAGGTGGTCTGTGGGGTTCAGCTGTGACCTTCTAGATCGTTCTGCCTACTCTCTCATGACTATTTGTATTCACACTGCATCTCCACTATCAGACTGAATTGCTCTGTAGTAGGATTTTACTATTCATCGTTGTCTACTTCAGGGTACCTACACAGTACCTGGTATATAATAGCATGAGGATATGTTTGTTGAATGAATGCTTCAAACAGGCCCTTTTAAATCTGCTCATTACATTGCATTTTCAGTTCAAAAAGCATTTTTGAACCCCCTAGGTGAAAGACAGTGTAGAGGGGAGGGGTCCTGAGCCTGATCTGGGGGAATGTATCTCTGGTCTCCTTTGTCACAAGCTGTGTGGCTCCTTCCAGCTTCTGGAATGAGGGGAGGCAGCTCAGGCACTGATTGGTTCAGAAGTTGATCTGCGTGTGCTGAACCTGCAAGGTCACAGTGCTCGCCTGCAGCACCTTTCTCCCTGAGGCTCTATGGGGGCAGAGTTGACAGCCCTAGGGAAGGGGCCCAGACATGGGGACATGATGGGGGCCTCCAGGTTCCTGGAGAATGGGGACAGTATTTTTGACCAGCAGTGTGGGCCAGAGGGCTAAGGTGGGGTACCTGATGGGGCTCAAATGGAACCAAAGTACAACCCCTGTAAAATCTGCCAGTTTTTAAGAATTTGGTGTAAACAGATACTCTAAGTTTGACACAATTTCAAGGTTTCCTGGTAGCTTCTAAAACTCATCTAAGACACCCCCAGGTTAAACCCCTTTCCCATCTTTAAGGAGGGAAGGGGGTTGGTGGGAATTGATTGGCTGAGATGGTGAGGCATAACCAAGAACGGAAGGGCTGGAGTTGGCCCTTCAGAGGCAGAACCTAGAGAAATTGCATTAGATGGTTGGCTGGACTGTGGGAATAGGCGGGATTATGGAGTGGGAGGTGGCACCTAAAGGGGATTCAGTAGGATTATGGTCAGATGATTGGTGCCGTGGAAGTAAGTGGGGCTCTATAAAGAAGACCCCCCGGGGGGGGGGCCTCAGGGTGATTGACAGTGCTCTGTAAACAGGCATGAATTGACTCTTTGTTTTCCCCACAGAAACACTGATGGATTCCACCACGGCTACGGCAGAGCTGGGCTGGATTGTGCATCCGCCATCAGGGGTGAGTCAGTGTCCCCAAACCTTGCCTGTTATCTCAGGATACCTCTAGTTCTGCTGAAAGATCTGGACGCTCCCTCACATCCCGGTTGTTTTCCCTCCTTCAAGCCAGGCCTGTCATTGTCCGCCCTCCTGGTCTCCTACTGTGGATGGAGCCAGGTTACCATGACAACATGCTGGATGCCTTGATCCTTATCCCATGGATCCTTATCCCCTGAGGGCAAGGCTGAATAGTGGTATCCCCATTTTACAGATGAGGAAAGAAATCGGGCATCTACTAAGCACCCACTGTGTGCCAGATACTCTAAAAAGCACCTTTACACATATCTTCTCCCCAATTCTAGGGGGAGGAATCACCTCCATTTTACAGGTGAGGAACCTGAGCTCAGAGAGCTGTAACTACCTGCCAGGGACGTTACCGTTAGTAAGTGATGGGACTCGAGTTTGTATGTATCCAGGGCTGTGCTCGAGTTCTCTGGGGCCCCCGAGGCCCCATAACAGAGACTCCCCCCCACCGAGCTTTATCACCACACTTCTTGGGTCCCGTGTCCTGTGCCCATGTAGGGGTTCCGAGCTCCCCAAGAGCAAAATCAGGCACAAGTTGAGATTCTTCGTTCTCTCCACAGCAACCAGTTGTTGCTTTCATGCAGGCTGTGGGGTCAGATGCTCCTGAAATTCTGTCTCATTCTGCCATTCAGAATGTGATTTGGGGCCAGTTGACTAAGCTGTCTGAGCTTCAGTTTCCTCATCTGTGAAGTGGTGATAATATAGGACAATTGTGATGTTTTCCCACAAAGTGTCCAGCACCTTGCCAGGCATAAAGTGGGGTCTCAGTAACAAGTTGCTATGACTGTCACCGTCATCAGTGTTGTCATCATCAGTTTTAATGTCATTCACTCCTCATCCCCCTGGCCTCTGGGAGGGTTCTGGGCTCTGTGGCCCACCCCTCCTTTTCCCCCCACCCCAGCTCCTCTGCTGGGACTCAGCTGCTGCCCCGGGGAGCTGTGTCTCCTCCCTCCCCCAGGCCTGTGCTCTCAATAGGCAGGGCCCCAGGGTCAGGCCTCTTTCTGTGGCTCTTTCTTGTCACCAATTTTCCATCTGCGAAGGCGGCTGGGCCCACAGCCCCACCCTGCCAGTAATGAGGCCAGGCTGGGCTGCAGGGCCCCCGGACGCAATTATTTGGGGTGTTTAGGCTGCAGGGCCTCCGCATGTTAATTAGAGAGAGGGGAGAAAGGCAGAGTGCTCTAATTAAGTGCTCTAATTAAGTTCTGAAGAAGAGCAGTGGTTGTAACAAGGGGCTGACTTTGTCACATGGTGCCACCAAAAAAAAAAAAAATAATTAAATGCAATGTAGGGAGCTTCAGAGCTGCCATTGAAGTAGAGGCTGGGCCCGCAGGCCCCCGCTCAACCTGCCCCCCCACACTCACCCTTCCCAGCATCAGCCCTCCTTAGGCCAGCAGCCATAGCTCCGCCCCACAAAGACCTGGCCCTGCAGATCTGACGGACACATAGCACAGAGTAGCTACTTGAAGGGGAACTCACACCAACACCTGCCTCCACTCCAAAGTCACTCTTGGGAGATGAGACCCAGTGAGGAGAAGTGACTTGCCCAAGGCCACACAAAGAGTTAGCAGAGTGGGGACTAGAACCCAGGACTCCCAAGGCACTGTGGGGTCCTCTGTTTCCAGAGCACAGGTAAGTCCTGGGTCAAGTGACCTCACTCCTGTGGGTGGGGTTAACAGTGCAGTGTGTGATGGTCACTACAAAGAAACGAGGTCCTCCCTGGCCACCCCCAGCCTGGTGCAGATGGGTGGACGGGGGGATGCTCCGCTGTCAGTGCTCTTTTTGGATCTACCCTTCCTGCATCTCGCCTGGGTGGAACCAGTGGTGACCCAGGGAAGGCGGGCTCGAGCGCAAGCTCCCAGTCCTGGAGGCCAGACCAAGGGCCCGAGAGCATCAGCCCTGTCGGCCCGGGCAGACTGTCCCCAAGGGCCCAAGAGAGGGTCACTGAACACAAATACCAGGCAGCCAGAGAGCCAGCCTGCTGCAGGAGGTTACAGAAGGGTGGACGAGAAGGCGAGATGGAGCTAGAGGAGGGCTGTGAGCAAAGCTGGGCAGCACGACTGAGCCTGCCTGGGAGGAGAGAACACAGGCCCTGCGCCTTCTGTCCCTGACTTCCCAAGGCCCAGCCCAGCCCCCCAAGCAGTGAGGTGCAAGAGCTCTTAGCTGGTGTGTGGGAGCCCAGGCTGGGCCAGTGAGGCGCTAAGCACCTGCCTAGGGCAAAGGGAGCAGTCTCCAGGCTCCCTCTTAGCCACTTACAGCCCAGAGCAGAGCTGCTCGCAGGGAGGGGGGTGTGTCTTCCATCACAGGGGTGAGGACTCCTCTGCTGTCAGCCTGGGTGTCCTTGAGGGCAGGGACTGTGTCTCCCTGGTCAGGAGGGCGTTCCTAGAGGGCCGTGTTCCGTCTCCCCTCAGACTGGTAGCTCCCCAGCTCTGATGGCTCTCGGCATCGGGAGCTCCCTCAGGGAGTCTCTGTCTATTTCCCTCCCAGGTGGGCGCTTCTGGAGCAGGCCCCCCGGTAAGGGCCTGTCTCCCATATTGAAGGGGAGTACCAAGAGCAGGGTGAGTGTCCTCCCCATCAGATTGGCGTGTCTCCCTCACCGACTGGGGAATTCCTCAGGACCAGCGCCTTTGGTGTTGGGAGTTTTCATGTAGTAGGGTTCACGCCTCCCTTATCAGACTGGAAGAACCCCAAAGAGAGTGGGTGCCTCCCCCTTTAGACTAGGGACCCCGCAATGCTCAGATTTCCAGCCAGCCCTCAGGCAGGGCCTGAGCTCCCTCCTTAGATAAGGTGTTTGCCAGGGCTGAGCCCTACTCCCCACCTGACTAGCATTTCACCCACAGTGGGAAGAGGTGAGCGGCTACGATGAGAACATGAACACGATCCGCACGTACCAGGTGTGCAACGTGTTCGAGTCAAGCCAGAACAACTGGCTACGGACCAAGTTCATCCGGCGCCGCGGCGCCCACCGCATCCACGTGGAGATGAAGTTCTCGGTGCGAGACTGCAGCAGCATCCCCAGCGTGCCCGGCTCCTGCAAGGAGACCTTCAACCTCTACTACTATGAGAACGACTTTGACTCGGCCACCAAGACCTTCCCCAACTGGATGGAGAACCCGTGGGTGAAGGTGGACACCATAGCGGCCGACGAGAGCTTCTCCCAGGTGGACCTGGGCGGCCGGGTCATGAAGATCAACACTGAGGTGCGGAGCTTCGGGCCCGTGTCCCGCAACGGCTTCTACCTGGCCTTCCAGGACTATGGGGGTTGCATGTCCCTCATCGCTGTGCGGGTCTTCTACCGCAAGTGTCCCCGCGTCATCCAGAACGGTGCCGTCTTCCAGGAGACACTATCGGGGGCTGAGAGCACGTCGCTGGTGGCCGCCCGGGGCAGCTGCATCGCCAACGCAGAGGAGGTGGATGTGCCCATCAAGCTCTACTGCAACGGGGACGGCGAGTGGCTGGTGCCCATAGGGCGCTGCATGTGCAAAGCTGGTTTCGAGGCCGTGGAGAATGGCACCGTCTGCCGAGGTAAGGGCCGCAGCAGGGCAGTGCCCCTGCAAGTGCACGGTGTTCGCGTTGGCTGCAGAGGTGAGTCTGGCAGCTGGGAGTCCTGCTGGCCAGAAAAGTGGCCGGGAGTTGGCCGCGAGGCACTCAATGGCCCGGGATTCCAAATTCACAGCTGTTGTTCACCTTCTTGGAGGAAGGCATTTGATTGGCAGTTCTTGAATGGTGTGTCTCTGTACTAGAAAGAGCATACAAAATTATTTCAATTATATGATGTTATGCTTTTCTCATTTTAATTCCCGTATGACTATTAGCGACGGGGAGTAGTACTTTATGTCTCATGTACAAAAGAGATATGGTTTCCTTCTTAAGAAAATTTATAGGACGTAGTAGATGACATAAGTTAACATTTGTCAAGATTTTCCCGTACCAGTCAGTATGTGCCCAGCTTTGCTGAAGTGACAAAACAACAAAGTTTATTTCTCCGCATACTACGTGTCTATTGTGGGTCAGCTAAGGATTCCTCCCTCTGGGAGCCAAGTAGATGGAGAAGCCACAATTTGGGATGTTGTAATCATCAGGGCAGAAGGAAGGAGGGAGTATGGCAGGTTTACACTGGCTCTAAAGCTTCCACTGGGATGATCCTCACTCCATCTCTTGCATATTTCAGAAGTAAAAGCGAGTCACGTGACCACTGCCAATACAAAGAGATGGAACAGTGCTGTCTCACGGTGTGTGGCCTCTTAGACCCTGTTTTACTGTGTGCTGGGTACTTGCTATGAGCAAAAGTTATTTTATATCAAGAAATCAAGCCTAACAGAGCTGGTACTGAGAGTAAGTGGAGAAGCCAGTCTTACCCAGATAGGGTGACCTTAAACCTTCTGAGTCACCCTACCATTTAAGTTAATTTAAGGAAAAATACTGAGTAAACAATAGTACAGGTGGTGTTTGATTATGGCACGAATAACAAAGGTAGTTTGCAAACTTAAGACGTTTCTAAGAGGTACTTTGTGGTAGAAAGAAGGCTATGAAGATAGACAGATTTGAGTTCCAGTCACAACCCTGCCAGCTGCCAGCTGTCTGTCCTGGGTGGAGTATGTCACTCTCTTCCATGAGGTGGTTATAAGGATTCAAGAACTGAAGACCTATAAAGCACTTAGAATGGTTTCTAGAATACGGTAAGAGCTTAATAAATGTTAGTTCACGAGATGTTGTACACAAAGCTCAGCCTGGAGCAGGTATCCTACAGCAGGAGCTGTGATGGCACAGGAGGTTTGAAGTCTACTTGTTCCCCTTGCGTTCGCCACTGGAATCGGGTCCCCAGGTGCTTCATGTGCCAGGCGAAGTGTTTGGACCTATTCCCGGGGCCCTGGATGGGGCTGGGGAAAGTTTTGCCTGGGGAGGGGAATGGTTGGAATGATTATTACCTTCATAAAATGCCTGTGCCTCCCCTTTCCATGTTCTGAGGCAGATGTCACTGGAAAGATAGAGGGTGTAAGGCAGGAGCAGAGGCCTGTGGGTAAGCTGTTGAGTGATCTCAAGGTGGGGAGGGGGTTGCTGCCTGCAGTAGGCACCCACAGTGCTGGGGAAAAGGAGAAGGAAACTCAAGAGGTACTTTGACAATGAATCAGATGAGACAGGAAGACAGATTGGAAACAAAGAGTAGAGGAGGAGGTAGAGAAACAGGGGTTCTGGTTTACAGGGAGGAGTTGGTCCTGGAAAAGGAACAGGGAAGGTAGGAGCAAGGACTGGTTTCCTGGGGAAGATCACGAATCTGGTTTTTTATACCTAAGTGTGAAAGTGCACTGCTCTGGGACACTGCAGGTGGGGCCAGGGGGGCAGAACTAGTCACTCTTATGTGGCTTCTTCACTCACCCAAGCCCACCCTGTGTCAGCCCTTGTCTGAGCACCAGGTGAGAGAGAAGCATCCAGTGGTGCCCCTGCCCTCGAAACTCAGTCCAGTGGAGGAGACAGACTGTAAATGAACAAGGGTGGGAATGTGTTAGGCTTGCATTCATAGGGACAGCTGAGGCTGCAGAGGGCATAGAGAAAGAGGGAAGGCTTCATGGAGGAGGTGGCATTGGAACTGAGTCTTGGGGGAGGATGTGTTGACTTGGTGGTCCAGGTCTTCTGAAGGCTAGATCTGCATGAATAAAGACCTGGGGGGCTGAGTCAGGGTGACCTATTAGCGGAGCCTGTTAACTGGGATGGCCATGGCTTAGGGCTCAAGGAGAGCCCTAACAGATGCCCCCAAATGTAGCAGTGTCACACAAAAAACATTTATTATTTCAGTTTCCATCTAGGGAGTCCAGGTGTGGCTCAGAAGGTGTCTGGCTCAGTGTCTCCCGAGGTTGCCGTCAAGCTGTTGCTTCAGTTTCATCTAAAGATTCCACTGGGGAGGGATCTGCTTCCACTTGCACTAGCCACAGGGTTGTTTTCAGGGCTCAGGGTGCAGTGGTTTCTCCCAGGGCAAGTGAGCTGAGAGCGTGCAAGACGGCACCCAAGACAAGCCACAGTCTTTTTATAACCTCCTCTCCGAAGTGACGTGACATCTCACCACTTCTGCCATATTCTCTTCACCAAATGCAATTAAATTCAGCCCATGCTCCAGGGGAGGCAATGATGGGGTGTCATGCCAGGAGGTGGGGGGTCACTGGGGCATCATAGAGGTAGCCTATCACAGGCAGGCAGGGTCTCCGAGTTCAAACGCTGTCCTTGCAAGCAGGAGGGGTTTGAGGTGATGCTGGCAGGGTGTGGCCAACCCTGGTTCCCTCCCACTGTCCTCTTCTACCACCCGCCCCCACAGCGCTCCCAAGCCCCAGCCCAATCCAGCCAACCCCTAGATGTGAGTGGAGGCCAGTCAGCGTGTGATTAATGAGCTCAGGGAGCCAGAAGGACACCAGCTGCTGCTGTGGCCTGGGCCGCAG
The DNA here is from genome assembly GCA_004024925.1 of Scalopus aquaticus. NCBI lineage: Eukaryota > Metazoa > Chordata > Mammalia > Eulipotyphla > Talpidae > Scalopus > Scalopus aquaticus. The sequence goes on from PVIJ01006150.1 coordinate 45,840, forward strand.
CCACCAGATGTGGGCTGCTCCAGCGCCAGCCCGGGACGTGTAGGAACGGGGCTTTCAGCTCACTTTGGAGTGGCTCCTCCACCTGAAGGACTCTCAGCCGCACTGGAAATGCTGATTTCTGGGTCTGGCACTCACTCCCTGGGGTCTGGTTCTGTAACTCTGAGACGGACCAAAAACCAGCATTTAAGATAAGGAATCCTGATGCTTCTGTCACACGGGGTCATGAGGTTGGACACACTGGGTGGTGACACACCCTCGGCCAGATCCGACCAGGCTCACGGTGACTTGGTGAGCACAGGCCCCACCACCACCCAGGAGCGCTCCCTCTAAGGGTTGGGGGCTGCCAACAGAATCTCTGGGCGGGTGTGGCTTGAAAGGACCCGTTTAATACTGAAACGTCCTTTGATAAAGGGAAAAAGTCCATTGCTTTGTTACTAGCAGTTGGAGAAAATAGGCTGAATAAAGACGGGGAGTAGGTGAGTCCTCATGGGGGGCATCAGGCACCCCAGGGGTGGGCACATGCCTGGCACAGAGTGGTTCACTCTGGCTAAAGTGATTCAATCTGACCGGCTTCCTCTGCTGCCCACTTGGTGGGGGGCCTGGTGGGGAGGGGAGGGCTGGCCTGGGGAAGCCCGTCAAGCACTCGCCAGCCTATGTTGAGAACCCATCTGTGAGCCAGGCAGTGCCAGTGTGGGGAATGCAGAGGTGAGCAAGAGGGGCGCATTGCTGCCCACCCCCCATTGTTAGTCTGGGTGGGTGGAAGGGGATAGATAGTTTGGGGTGGGGGAAAAAGAGGGAATTGATGTTTAAGAACCAACCTCTTTCATGAGAGCCCTGTGGTGTGACACCCCAGGGGGCCTATGTGGGTGTTGTGTGTCTACTGGGTGCAGGAGCTAGCGCCAGACTTTCCCCTGCACACACGCCCTTTCGTTGTGTCCTGAGTGCCTCTGGCCTGCACTGAGATGTAGCTGCCGGGTGGGAGACTCCTGCCCCCTTCGTGATCACAGTCCTCGGGGTCACAGTCCCCACTGGGGCTTGCAGCCAGCAGATCTGCTGGGGTGGCAGGAGGGTGGCCCTGGAACGCCTCGTAGTAGTTGCTCCCACGCAAGCCCGAGTCTGTTTCCCTGACTCTTTCCAGATGTTTAGGCATTTGAATATGAATGCGCCCGTGCCTCGATTTCTCCAAATTTGCGTCTCCCCACTTCACTTAGTCTCTCCTTCTCTACTGAGCCCGGCCCATCAAAAGCCCCCCAGCCCAGCTGCGAGGGGCCCTATCCTCCTCTCCCCCAATAGCCGACCCGCATCTCTCGTGGATCTGGAGGCAGTTCCACACTGAGTGTGATTGCTGCGATACTATCGGGGCGTAATGGGATTTTTTAATATTTAACTTGGACAGGGAGAGGGGCTGCGAGCCAGCGGGCGGGGTGGGTGTGGGAGGGCTGGGGGGTGGTTGCACGCACATGTTGATTCTCTGGCTCCGGCTCAGACTTCCCAGCTCCCAGCTGCTGAGTCTTCTCCTGCCTCTCCCTGTCCTCCACCCTGCCCTGCTAGGCAGCCCCCAGCCCTGTTCTCCCCCTCCCATGCCCTCTCCTTGACCTTGGCCTCAGAGACCTAGTTTGGAAGCCCAGCTCTGCCTCTGGCTCGCTGTGTCACCTTGAGCAAGCCACAGACCCTCTCCCAGCCTTTGTTGTCTCATCTGTGGAGCAGAATAAACAGAAGGTCCGCTGTGCAGAGTAAATAAGAAAATACCTGGAAAAGTATCCTAAAAATGAGAATAAGGACTTTTACGAAAGTTGTCTTTGGGCCTGAGAACTTTTTTTTACCTGATGAACTTTTTATTTTGAGGAAAAAAACACCTTTCCTTATCACAAAAGCCATACAGTTGTTTGTAGACTCTTTAGACATGACTGATAAGCAAGCAGGAGAAAATTAAATCATCCAGAGATAACCACCGTTAACAAATCCGTGCAAATCCTTCGAGGTGTATTTGCACGGATTGATTTTTTTTAAAAAAAGAAAATATGAATTCCTGCTAAAAACACATGAGGATTTTAGACTTACTCCTATGGGGTGGGTATTTCCCTACATCACGTGAGCTCTCCAACACCCCTCAAGGAGACGCCCACGTATGCCGCCATTTATGCTCCAGCCCCCGTTGACGGACATGCCAACCGCTGGCAGGTTGTCACCGTCTTAAACAAATGCAGCCGTGACCTTCATTGTTCCTCTGTCTTTTTGCACCAATGCTGGTATTTACACAGGACATGTTTCCAGGCATGGAATTGTGGGGTCCACGAGGGTGTGCTTTTTTTAGCGTTTTTGACTCGCATTGCCAAATTCCCCTCCAGAAAGGCTGGGCGTGGTTACTGCCCTGGTACAGCCTTCCAGGGTGCCTGCGGCCTACATCCACCAGCTCGGGATATTCTGCCTATGGCTTTATGTCTTGTTTTACTCCCAGAATCCTGTGCTTCCCCACAACCAAAGTAGGGAGGGGGTTGGAGATCAGGGGTCCTCTCTGGTCCTCAGAGGGCGGCCTCCTTCCCACCCTGCTTTCAGCTCCAGCCTTCCCTCTGAGGCTGGCCCAGTGGCCCAGATGTGTCTGACATCTGGGGGGGTAGGGAGTGCAGGCGGTCTCAGGGTAAGGAGGAGGGAGGCCGCCAGCTGGCAGGCCAGTGCTGGCTGGGGAATGGGTGTGAGGGTTGGAATGCTGGGTGGGAGGAGAGGCCCAGACGACCCCCTCCCCCTGCCCCAGAAAGTTCTGTTACTTCTCTTCAAGGGCAAGTTGGAGACACCCCCATGAACTCCCAGGCTCAGGCCAGGGCTAAGACCACACAGGCCAGCCTTTGAGGAAGGGGAGTGGATGGGGACCTCTTTCTTATCTGCTCTGAGCGTATCTGTTCTTGTTCACGACTCTCCATCTGGCCGTCCATAAGTCTACCTGTCTGTCCATCAGCCACACAGTCATCAGAATCACTGTACTCCAGCTTCCAACCTTATCTCACTGGGTCTTCTGTGCATGTGCCTAGCTGATATCAACATCATTTTACAAATGATGAGACAGAGGCCCAGAGAGGGCCAGCAAGTTGCCTAAGGCCACACAGCCAGTTAGCAGCCGGGCAGAATATGAACCTGGCTTTCTCCAACTTGCTGAGACACCCTATTTACTGCAGTGGACACACGCCAGGGACCCTGAGATGGCAGAAGTGAAAAATTGACAGATTAACTGCCAGAGGGGCTCATGAGCAGGCCTGTGAGACTTCAAAGAGGGTTCACCCCAGTGGGGTAACCGGAGGGTTTTGGGCCAAGGGGGTAGGCCGTGACTGGGCCTTGAAGGACCTGCTGCTTTCACATAAGAGATATTGGGCAGGCTGGAGCATGGCCCCAAGGGAGCAAAGGCTTGGGGTGGGGAAGCCCCCACAGGCCTCCTGTCCTCATGTTGCGGGGACACTAGGCCCCCAGGAAGGTGGCCCACCACCCCCGCTAACTCCCGGGCAGAGAGGAGTCCCCGCAGCCCCCACCACACACACAGCATTGAGTAAATGCTCCCCTCATTCCCTTCCTGCACAGTGACCCCGCTGAATCCCCCCATCCGATTAGGAAAGGGAGCCCGGGCCACGTCACTGGTGGGTGCAGGGGCGGGGGTGCTTGCCTGTGGCTTCTCAGATGTGCCAGGCCAGGCTCTGAGCAGGATCCGGTGCTCACGCACGCTCAGCCCTTTGTGGACCAGCAGCCCCTCACTCCGGCTCTCACCGACTCTCACCTCCCTGTTTCACAGCAAAGGAAACTGAGGCTCAGGCGCCCTGAGCAGTTGATCATGGTGCACCGAGGAGGGGCTGGGATATGAACCCAGGCCATCAGCCTGAAGCCACTAGTTTGGCAGGTTTGGTGGGTTTGGTCACAGGCTGCTTCCACAACACTCCAGCAGGACCATAAACAGCTGGGAAGTTCCCCTCCCTCCAGCCGCTGCCTTTTCATCTGGCTGGGCTTTGGGATCTGGCGAGAGAGGCTCGTTTATTGAGGAAGTTTATGCATTTAACAGTTTAAGCCTTTCTAAGCCTATGGTACAACAGGATTTGGGAGCCGTTAACAATTCTGTGTGGTTAAGAGCTTTTCATTGCTCTGCAGCAGCTGGCGCAGACCCCACGGGTCTCACCCCACCCTGCTGGGACACCCCCTCTCTGGGGCCCTTTGTCCTCAGCCCCAGTCTGATGCTTCTCTGTGTTCCCCCATCCCCCATCCCCCAGATACAAATTTTGACCAGATAAGGGAAGGGAGTTACCTGAGGCCACACAGCAGGTAGGAGACCTTCCAGAGCCCCCCCCCCAACTGCCTTGAGTGGGTGGGGGGTCATTAAATCATTAATTCCCCACTGGCAGAACTCACAAAGCCCCCTAAAACCAACTCCGAGGGCTACCCAGGCTTTGGGGCAGGAAGGGGGTGGGATGACTTGCCCAGGTTCATTCAGCTTGTCGGGCACAGGGCTGGGAGCAGAGCTCAGGCCTCCCGAAGTCCTAATGAAAATTCTTCACACTCTACCAAGCTGGTTTGTTTTTTTCCATAGCTTGGGGGAGAAATGCCATTTGTAATTATAATGTCTTACATATGTACAGTATTTATTTACTTACACCCTGCCTGGTTCCAGAAAAGATTAGAGGCCGCTTTTGTGTAGCGTTCGGTCTCTCCCTAGGACATACTTGGATCTGAATGACATCCACATGAGAGACGCCGGTCCATGCGATTATCGCCATTCGAGGGACCAGGAAAAGTGAAGCCAAGAGAGGACTTGATTTTCCCAGGGTCACCTTGCGTTTTGTGGGCAGAGCCAGGACTAGAACCCCAAGGTCTGGGGATTTGTCTCCGGGTTGTGGTCATAACCCAGCCAACCAACAGGCCAAGGAGAGAGCCACAAACAACATCTCTCCCATTTCACTAACATCCAAACACACACACACACACACACACACACACACGCACACACGTTGTCTCTCCTCTCTCCAAAATGGAGGGAGGGGTTGCTGATCACCAGCTCCATGGTTCTGAGAGTAAAATGTCTTGTCCAAGGACCCAGCCCCTGGACGTCCCGTTGGACTCCAGGTATAAATAACAGACACGAGCCCAGAGAGGAAGTGAGACAACACTGGCTGACCCTTAAGCCCAGGCTTAGTGTCTAATGCTTCTCCGAACCCTTCCAATCCCCGGAAGTTGGGCATGGGTGTGATTCTTGCTTTATAGACAAGGACCTGGAGGCTCAGAAAGGTCGACTCACGCAGCCAGCAGATGGTGATGCCAGGAGGGAAATCCAGACTCTGTCCCCTTCCCACTGGAATATTGGTGCCGTGCTTCATCTTCAGTGCAATTTTTCACAATTGTTACCTCATTTGATTCTCAAAAGCCCTTGGAAATAAAGGGGGGATTAGCCCCAGCCTTCAGACAGGGAAATTAAGGCTTAGCGAGGTAGATTGAGCTCCCCAAGACTCAGTGGTGGGGGGCTCCAAGCTGGGACTACAACTGGGCCACTGGGTCGGTTTGATTCTGACACCCCGGCTCTGACCCTCCCATCCCCCAGCCTGCTAATCCCCATTCTGCGAAGCCTCTTGAACCCATTCAGTTCAGACCTCTGCTCCACTGCTACGGCCATTAAAACCTTCAGCCACTTAACACTGTGGCCACTGAGAATTGCCAAAGTCGAGGCCACGGTGAGGTGGTCAGTTCCTAGGCCCCGCGTTTGGTAAGGTGACCGCTGTGTCTTCTGGCACCACTGTCTCCTGGAGTCCCTGCCGCCTCTCTGGCCAGTTCCTGCTCGTGTCCACCTCCGCCTCAGAGGGCCCGGTGCTGAGTCCCTGGCCTCCTCTTCTGTTCCCCTATTTTGGGGTGATTCCATCCAAGCTCATAGCTACAAAGGCCCTCTCTAGGCTTTCTCTGGCTTTTGCTTCTTCTCTGAAGTCTGACTCACGTCGCAATTGCCTGCTGGACTCTCCACTCTGCTTCCTCCTGGCCCCCTGTGGTCTGTTCTCTGCCCGCAGCCAGAGGTCCCGCCACAACTTAGCTGGTGCTTCTCCTCTGCACAGAATCTCCTGGGGACCCTCATCTTAGGCAGAACAAAAGCCGAGGTCTTGGCACCCGCAGGCCCTGCGGTCTGCTCGCTCCTCTTACTCTCTGCCCAACCTGCCGTCTCCTCTTCTCCACACAGCAGTTGCCTTGGTTTCTTCTGCCTGGAATATTCTTTCTTCAGTTAACCTCATTGATTGCTCTCACCTTCTTCAGGTCTCTGCTCAAATGTCACCTTCTCACCTGAGTCCCCCATCACCCTATCTTTTTTAAAGATTATTTATGCATACAAGAACTGGATCGTAGGCCAGAGGTGTAGGGGGCAGGTGAGAGGATTCACCAGAGACAGAGTGGGGAGCAGAACAGGCAGATCAACTGAAATACGCCGCTGAGGGGAACAGCAGGTGAGACAGGAGTGATCTGCTGCGCCTTGTGGGAATCCCGGCTGGGGATCGAACTCGTGCTGCAGTGGCTGCAGATAGCTTGATAGTGCTGAGACTTAACCCCTTGTGCTACCAGGAAGCCCCCCACCCTATTTTTTATAGGGGGGCACGTGTCCAAACAGGTGTACACAGCCACCCCCTTCCCAGCGGCATTCCTCTCCACTGCCCTGACTGCCCCGACTTGCTGCGGGCTCACGTGTTTCTTCCTTCGCTGCCTGTCCCCCCAGCTGGGGTGCAGGCTTCACAAGGAGGACGTGTCCGTGTGTTCTGTCACCACTATTTCAGCTTCCAGGGCAGTGCTGAGCTGTCTTTGCTGCAGGGCAGACGGGGTGCCCTCCAGCCCTGCTGTGAGTGGAGCAGTGGAGGCCTTTGGAAGGCGGAGCTTCTTCCTGCCCCCTCCGCCAAGCTCCCGAGGCCCCCACCTGCCTCCAGGTGTGTCTGTGGCTCAGATAGATGTTTCTAGGCACCAGTGGAGGGTCCTTATTCTGGACACCCAGCATTTCTGGTAAGATCTCAAATCCCTGTTGGAACCTGGGACATTAGGGAGCATCTTTCAGCCTTAACTCATGTTGTTGCATTAACAACGGTGATGGCAGCCCCCGCTCGCCTGCCTGCACTGAGCTGGCGGCGTTCAGACTCCCTGCTCCGTGGCCCTAAACCAGAGCCGGCAGGGGGACCCATCTCTCTAGCAGGAGCCTGTTGGAGCCTGCTGTGGGCCTGGGTCTGTGCAGACACAGCTGGAGGAGGGAGAGGAAACGCCCCCGCGCACCCAGCCTCATGCTCTCAAGTTCAGACCAGCCCCGCCGCTCTGTCAGGTCCTTTTCCTGAGCCTGTTTCCTCCTTGTTGAATGGGGCTGGTGGGCCCCAGCCTCACAGAATTTGGGGGAGGCTCAGCAGAGTTAAGGGAGCTCCAAAGACAGGCAAAGGATGAAGAGGGATGGGGTTCTCCTGCCCCAGGAAGGATGTTCTGGGTGGGCACCAACCCCACGCCCTGGCAGAGCTCCTGAAGAGCAAGATCCCGCGTATGTGTCTAAGGGGGGAAGGGGGCAGGCCATGCGGCTGGTAATCCCCCTCAGCTACAAGCAAGCCTGGGCACACAGCAGGTGCCTAATGCATGTTTGTGGAATGTCATTGTTTTGCCCAGACTGGGTGCTTTTCTTGAGCAGCACAGGAGGGGCCTGGGTCCAAAATCAGTCTCCCCCCGCTCCGTTGCCCTGGACTCTGGCAGAACACTCCCTCCCTTCCACCCCTGGCGCTCAGTGTCACAATCTGTAAAATAACTCTTAGGCACTACCAGCCACTGATTCTGTTCTCCCTGGTGCTCGCATGCCCCTCGAGAGGCCAGCAAGTGTCTGGGAGCAGTTGCAGCATCGGATACACCCAGACACCCACGAGCAGCAAAGGCTGAGCAAAGTAGGTAAGAGCCAGCTTCCTAGATTCAAATTGTGGCTCCGACATTGACTACCTATGAGATTCTAGACAAGTGACTCACTTCCTGCCTTGATCTCCTTATCTGTAAAATGGGTATAATCGTAAATGGAAAGATACCAGGAAAGTTGTAAGGACTTAATGAGATAATGATAGTAATGTGCTAGACCCAATGCCCAGCTCATGTGGTCAAATGATTGCAGCTGGAACTTGCTATCTAAATGTTCAGGGCTGTTACCATCCCCTGTAGCAGATGAAGAAGCTGAGATTCAGAGAGAGCAACTGAACTCGCTTCCGGCCACATAGCAAGTAAGACCCCCTAACTCCTGCTATCCAACGGAGCATGAGAAGAAGGCTGGGTGGAGCTTAGGGACCAGCAAAAGCTCTTTCCCATCTCTATTCCTGTGCCCCCAGCAAATTCTGGACCCAACAAGGGCCTCGTGTTATCCTGGCTCCTTCCAGGAAACCTGACTCAAGATTCCTCCCTTAAAGGCATCGCCATCCAATAAGCAGCATTTTACAGTCCTGAGAGTGGCCGCTGGCCTTTTTTCGCTGCCTGGTCCGGTGGTGCAGCTTTAGGAGCCCCTCATCTGTATCCCTAGCAACCTGGCCCAGGCAGCCCCCCCCCTCCCCCCTGCTGTCAGAGCTGTCTATCTGTAGGAGCTCCCTGGAGGCGCAGGGGGGCTGTGCTTGCGTGCTGTGCGTGTGCCGGGTCAGTGCTGCGCTCCCTGGTAGGTGTGTGCTGGGCCTGCTGGGAGTGTGTTTGTGTGTCTGCAGATGCACAACTGCGCACTGACCCAGCACCCCTGTGTGGCTGGAACACCCCTGGACATAGCAGCATATGCTTGTAGTTCAGGGGTGGGGCATTCCCATGCCCTTGTCCACGAGGGTCACCAGGAGCTGGCTGCAAGTCCGTTCTGCCTTTGTATTTGTGTGTTCCTGCCTCCGCCTGGCCTGCCCCAGCACTTGTGTGTGCTGGTAGGAGCGTGCTCACGTGTGTGCTGGATCAGTCCTACTGCACATGTAGGAACATGTGTGCCAACCAAGCCAGTGTGCGTCCGTCCTCGCCGGCGTGGGCCCCTGTGTGTGTCCGGATGGAGTAGGTGTGTGTCCATTTGTGCGTGCCCAGGGGTATTCACGAGTGCCTGCGTATCTTGTGTTAAGCCAGATGTACGGGTACTTGAAAATGGGTATTTATGAGCATGTGTGGATGTGCACACTGGATTAACAAGTGGAGTGTGTGTGTGTCTGTGATACATACACACACACTTTCTGGGGGCCAGGATGTCAGGGCCATTGATTTTCTGTCTCAGAGATTCCCTTTGAGGTCCTCTTCATGTCTCTTTCATGAACCAAAGACAGCGATTCCGACCTTGTTCTTAAAGCACATGGGGCCCGTTTGGCGACGAGGCTCCGCCCCCTCCGCTGATGGTTGTGTTGGAAACTCCTACTCGCAATCTGCTTATCATTCACAGGCAAGCCTGGGGGCCCTGGAGGGACGCAGGGGGAGCTCAGGGCCAGGGTCAGGTTCCTCATGCAGGCTCACAGGCTCCGTTTTCTATTCAAGTGGCCTTGGGCATTTCCCTCCACTTCCCAGAGGCACTGGGTGGCTGGTGGCAGGGAAGCTGTGAATGGAGAAGCCCCGTCCAGGCCGGGATTGTCATTCCTGTCACATCTGTCTGGGTGTTATGTTTACGCAGCACTTTCGCCTTCTTCCTGGCAAGAAGAGAGGCTCATGTCTACATTGAACCCCAAAGCAAGGCCGGGGTGGCGGGGCTGCAGAGGAGCTGTGGTGCTTCTGGGAGGAAGGGAAGCCCCCCCACAATCCCTCGGCAGCCTCCCCCGCCCCTGGATGTACATCCCTACTGTGCACCAGTCCCATGCTTCATGCACCTCTGCCCTGTCCTCTGGCTGCTGGCATCAGTCTTCCACTGAGCACGGCAAGGTCTGCCTGAGCCTCACAGGGGGGCAGCAGGTGGTAACCAGGATGGGGACCCAGGGCCAGCTGACCCCTGAGCCTTCACCGCTGCATTCTGAGAAGGCTTCCCAGAGCAGGCAGGAGTAGGAGGCCAGACCGTGCTGGATACCCAGACCCACAGGGGACAGGACGGCATAGGAGCCGAGGCCCATGTGCAGAGGTGGGAAGGTACCAGGCAGGGGGATGCAGGCACTTCTGCCTCTGCCGCTGCCTGCCTGCTTGGCTCTCCAGCCCCTCCCCCTCCAGATGGGCAGCCCTTCTCCAGGGTCCCCTCCTGAGCCCCTCATGCTGCCGTCTTTGTGGCCCGGGAAGAATGCCTCTCTTTATCTCCCGGACGCCCCTTCCCTTTGATTCTCCTCTCCCCAGCGTTTCTGCTGACCTCTGCGTGTTGGGAATCCAATTAGAGGAGCGGACAGAGAGAGTGACAGCCGCGCCGAATCCCGCCCCAGCCCCGCGAGCACGCCTGGTGGAGCTGCGGGCCTGCTTGTCATGCCGGCCCTGCCTGGGCTTTGTGGGATTAGCTGTCGGGGGTGGGGCGCTCCGCAGATGGGACCAGAAGTGATGCTGGTGAATGTCACTTCCCAGCGGAGAGTGGAGGAGGGCCGCCCCCCCCCCCCCCGCCCGGTGTGGAATCCAGCTCAGAGAAGAGGGGAGAAGGGAACCAGAACCGGATGGGAGGCAGGCTGACCTTGGCACGGAGTAGGCCACCTTGGCCTGTGAGGGGTTCTTGAGGTGTCGGTGGCCCACTGGGAGTATTTGGTTCCCCACTTGAGGCTCAGAGGGTCCAGGCCCAAAGCGAGACTGAAGTAGAGCTGGCAGCCAAGCTCTGCTTTGCCTACTGTGGAGGCTCCAGAATTCCCACGAAGGAGCCCTGGGGTGTGGGTGTGATTGCAGAGGTGGCGTATTGTCTTGAAACTTCATTTGCAGAGTGCTTTACATGTGATAGAGGCAGGACGAGCTAAGGAATAGGGAGGGGGCCGCCACTGAGAGATGGTGGCCAAAGGGCTGCCCGCTGCAAGCCACTGCTTGGCATGGTTTCCAGGCTGAGGCTAAGACCATGTCCTTCCTCACCCTCCACCACGAAGCTGCCCTCCTGACTTACACCTTAGGAAACCAAGCCGCCCAAGGATGTGAGGCCAGTTCTCCGCAGAGCTGGGATTTCTCGTCCCTTCTCCCTACACCCCATGTCACTCTCACCCCATCCTCAACCTACTGTCTGCAGAGTCCCCAGCGCCCCTCCTCAAGGAGAGATGTGTCAGAGGAAGGGGAGTTTTGGTCCTCAGGGAAAGCAGCAGCCTCAACCCATCCCCAGGGCACCAGGCAGAATATGTTCTGATTCTTGGCCCATGGATGGGCTAATGCCCCAGGCCCTTCAGAAGTGGCTGGAGCCTGCAGTGTTCCAGACCTCATACTGGGTCCACGCACAGAGGGGCATCGGACAAGGCCTCCACCTCTAGGAGCTCACAGTGGAAAGATGAGGCGACCCTGATGCCCAGTGGGTAGAATGTGTGAAGGGAGATAGGGACTGTGAAGACCGAGAGGGGGACTACACTGAGCCTGGGAGTCCCAGAGGGCTTCCTGGAAGAAGGGACGACCTAGCTGAGACCTGGAGGACAAGCAGAAATAACTTCAGGAGACCCTGGATATTCCAGGTCTGAGAAGAAGGGCAGGTGTGGGGCCTGCCGGGGCAGTGGGGGGGAGGTACCTGCCCACAATGCTGCATCTTCATCCTCATTCCACAGCTGCCTGGGCTGGGCAGGGCTGACTCACCCCCCACCCCAGCGCTCCAAGGGGGCTGCACAGCTGTGGCCGCCTCCTGAGCCTGGTGGAGTTGGCAGCCTTTGGGGGCTAGCACCTCCAGGGTGGGATTGGCGAGCCCTGGCCCCCCCCACCCGCGCAGTCCCTGGTGACCAGTGTGGGGAGGCGCCGTGTCTGGGAGCACACCCGTCGGTCGAGGAGCAGCATTGGTCTAGCTCGTGCTGGGTCCCTGGTGCGCAACCCCAGGGAGCGAATTGTGCTTCACCTATTTACAAGTGGGAAAACAATTAGGGGGCTAAGAGGTTTGCCCAGACTCACAAGCATGTTAATTCGGGGGACCAGCACTGAAACTCAGGACCCATACCCCTTTCCCACCACGCCTGCTGCCCGAGTCGGGGCTGATATGAGTTTGTTGGGTTTGTGTTTTTGCTATTCCTGCCCCAGCGTGGAGGAGGAGTAGAGAAAAGAATGGAGAAAACGAATCAACCAATTCTTCCTTACCTGTTGCCTTTAAAACAAAATATAAATTTGTACCAACCCCTAGCCTGCCAGCGAAGGCCATATTAAATCTGTATCAGTCTTTTAGTTAAATTCTTGTGAATACAAAATGGGAGGGGTGTGTGGACCCGAGAGAGCAAGCGAAGACACCCCATCTGCTCCCCACACCTGCCTGGGCCTGAAAACGCACACTCGGACCGTGAAACAAACACAGTCACACCAACCCCTGCTCGCACGTTCCCGCCCACTCACATACCCTTGCAGCTGGTGCTCACACCACAGCCCCTCCAGGGACCTCCTCCTCCCCCCACACCCACCTCCACCCTACCTCCCACCTCCCTCCCATCCCCATCCCCTGTCTCCCCACCAGGGACCCCTCTGCTCTGAGTTGGGGCCCCTTCCAGGCTGGGACCTCGCTGGGCCCAGCCCGCCCCTGCCGGCTCTTCCACCCTACACCGCCCTGCCCGCCCCTCTGCTCTGACTGCGGGCTGACCCACCTCCCACCCCAGCGCCCCAAGGGGGCTGCACAGCTGTGGCTGCCTCCTGAGCCTGGTGGAGTTGGCAGCCTTTCGGGGCTCACCTCCCGTCTTACCTGCTCCCCACCTCACCTCCCCGCCTTGTCTCCCCCGACTCCTTCAGTGCGCTCCTTTCTGGATGTCCCCTAGTGCCTCTACCCCAGTCCAGCTTCCAGTCTACTCCCGTCCCTCCTCCATCCGATCCTCCTCACGCTGCCACATCTGACTGTCCTCCCAGTCTCTCCCTCTCACTTCCTCCTGCTCCTCCAGCTTCCTGGAGTGTCCGAGTTTCCAGTGCATTCTCTCTCCATCCCTGCCTCTTTACCCCTTAGCTCCCCGGCTTGCTTCCCTCAGGCCCTTAGGAGACCACTGGCCCCTTACCTGGACATGCGGGGGGGGGGGGCCCGGTGAGCTGTGGCTGGGGCGTGAAGCCAAGCTCCTCGGAAGCAGCCTCCCCTTCTCCTTTGGGGAGGGCCATGGACGCACGCACCTGGAGGCAGCTGCCTCACACTCTCCCCTGCTAACCCGCGATTCCCTGGCTCCCTGGCTCTGCTCACGGGGCCCCAGCCCGTGCCCAGCCCAGGGGGGGGCCTGGGAGAAAGCAGGCACAGGCTCACCTTCCCTCCCTGAGCCAGCAGGTGCCACAACTCTGCGTCAGTTTGCTCAGCTGTGACAGGGGCACAGAGCCAGCCTGGAAGGGCTGTGCAGCCCAGATGAGCTATAACGGCAGAGCCCCGTTTTGGTCAGACACACAGTAGGTGCACAGGGGTGGCTGCAGGAGACAGAGACAGAGGGTGCCGCTCACCCTCAGAGGACTCAGCCCCGGGGAAGGTCGATGACTGGGAACCAGCCCCTCGGGCTCCCACAGCCAGCCGGTAGTTTGTCTTTGAGGTCAGGATGGGAGGGAAGACTGAGGGTCAGGGGCCCAGGTGGCTCGTAGGTGGGTCGTAGAGGGTATCGGTCCCGTGATGCTAGGGTGGGGGCCTCAGCAGGAGCCACTGCTGGGGACCCAGCCTTGGGCCTGGCCAGCTTAGAGTCCGCCTCGGTCGCGGGGTCTCCCTCTGGAGGTCTGCCCCTCTCCTGCCAGCGGAGGCTCATTTGACTAGTTAAACAAGAGGCCCCTCACCCAGGGTGGGTTTGGGGATGGGGGGAGGGGGGCCCTCCAGGCCTGCTCCTCCCCAGGACCTGACTTGAGACCTGCCTTTCGGGTTGGATTGGCGCCCCCCACAGGGATGAGCCTCCCCACCTCTGATGACCATCCGCCTCTCCCACCTGTCACCTCTGTCCCCTGCTGGCCACAGGGGCCCCGGCCTGTTGCTTCTGAAGGCCCTTCAGAAAGGGGGTTCTGAAGGGTCAGAGAGGGGCCCAGGCTTGCCACAACCCCATGAATGTCCTTGAGCTGTGCCCATCCTCTCTGAGCCTCAGTTTCCTCATTGTGTCCTTTGACTTAAGAAGAGGCCGTGCACCTAGAGTGGATGTTGGGATCCCTGGGGAGAACTCCAGGCCTGCTCCCCCCCATGGCCTGACTCAGGGCCTGCCTTTCAGGAACTGACCTCCATCCCCCCTACACACACCCCACACTCCTAAGAAGTCTAGCTCTAGACACTGTGCCCTCTGCCCCCTCCCCCCACCCCTGCGACCACCCAGCCCCGCCAGCTGGGCTGGAGGGGATCAGAGCTGTGAGCAGCCACCTCCCTCCCGCCCACTCTGGACCCAGGGGTCAGCACGATTTCGGGTGTGGGAGGGGGAGGAGACTGATTCCTTCCAGAGGGGCGGGGGTGGAGGTGAGAGCAAACATCGGGCAGGTGTGTGAGGGAGCTCCAGTGCATATGTGCCTGCCAGGGGGCTGCAGATGTGTCTGGGAGGGTGAGCCTGTGGAGAGAGGAGACAAAAGAAGGGAGTGAGCCGAAGAGGCTGGAGTGGGAGGCCGAGGAATTTGTATGCAGCGGGAGCAGACGCCCAGCAGTGCTGGCTCGAGAGGAGCTGATTCCCTGGACACGGGGGGAGGCTGCGGCAGCCACGCCTGCGGAGCCCTCCCTCACACACCATCCTGCTCAGCCTGAACCGTGCGGGTGGGGAAACTGAGGCCAGAAGCCACATGGCAAGTGACTGGCAGAGCTGGAAGTGGGGCCCAGCCAGCCCCTCAGCCAGGGTTCTTCCCACCAATGAGTGCTCTGGCGGCCCCAACCAGGTACAAAGTTGGGAGATGAATAATGACCGTCGATGTTCGTAAAGCACGCTGAACAAACCCTTGACGAGAACTAGTGATCCTCCCATGACCTGTTAAGTCTGTGCCATTTTATAACACCCCCCCTTTTTACAGATGGGGAAATGGAGGTGCAGACGGGGAAGTAGCATGCTCCAGTTCCTACAGCTAGTACACAGTGGGCCCAAGGTCACGCCCGGCCAGCTGCACCCGTCTGTGCTGGAAGTCACTGCACCATGCTGCCCCCGAGAATGTGAAGCCCCTGAAATTCAGGGGCCATCACAGTTCTGTACCCCCAGCAGCAACCTGGCAAGTGCTCAGGGATGCTTACTGAGTGAGTGAGTAGTGAGTGAACGCGTGAATGGGTGAGCGAGCCGGTGAGTGACTTCAGCACCAGCACATCTTCCCGGGCCTCAGGGGCCCAGCTCTCTCGGCCCCCATCCCCACCCCCAACAGGCAGGTGTTGGCTGTGCCCTCCACAGGGCCAGGCCCCACAGGGACAAAGCCAGGGGCGCGCCTGGGCCGCCCAGCCCCTGCTCAGGCTGAAGCTGCTAACAGGCTGGAAATCTCTTTTGTCAAAGCCTGCACTGCCTCCAACCTCCTTTAATTAAAGACAATTAGTGCTTTCAGCCCCTCTGCACAGCTCAGCTCCCCTGTTTGCAAACACACAGCTGCGGGAGCTTTGTGGGCCCCCCCCTCACTGCCGCCCCCAGCCCCGCTTCCCCAGAGACACACAGAGGTGCCTTTATCATCAGCACTCAGGCGGCAGCACCAAGAGGCGGTGCTTCCACTCAAGGGAGGGATGGGAGAGCTTTTCAGTGATGGAGTGGGGGGGGGGGGGCAGCATGGAAAGCTGAGGCCCCCAGGGTGGCCTGGCACATGTGGGTCCTGTGCTTCATGGAACATGCCTGTGGTACCACATCTAGCTGGGGTACCTTCCTTTCTCACTGTCTGCTTCCGCGGCCCCTTCTTACAAATCCAGCCACCCATGTGTCTTCACCCAGGTCTTTGCATCTGACCTGGACACTTCAGGGCACAGTTATCAACCCTGAGCCCCACCCTCAAAGGAAGGAAAAGGGAGAAGTGGCTTTTATTAAGCACCTGCTGTGTGCTAGGGCCCTTGCTAAACTGAATGCCCAATGTAACTCTTTCTAGACAGAGCGACCAAGCTCTGAATTATTCAGTAATGTGGCCAAGCACAGGTAGGAGGCAGCAGAACTAGCATGCAAGCCAGGCCTTTGGACCTGAGCATGCTAGTCAGAGCTGAGCATCCTGGGAGCCCAACTTCTTTGAGATTGAAAGGTCATATGAACCTGTGCCCTGTGCCTGGTAACCTCTGGCACCCCTGGCTGCTGAGAGGGCACAGACAGCCATGCCCTCCTGGAGCTCCTGGTTAAAAGGCAGATGCCGCAGACAGTGGCTGGCTACAGTTGTGGCTGATTCTGCAGAATTCTCTGGTGGCACAGAGGAGGGAGTGGCTGTTTTCAGGGAGAGTGGGAACATTCACATTCAAGGGGTGAAGAGTTATTCCCCCAAAGAGGACAGTGGGCAAGAGCAGTCTAGGCAAAGGTCAGGGCCAGAGAAGAAAAGCAAATTTCAGGGATGGTGAGTGGCTCAGGGAGCAAAGGCATGCCTGATGGGTGAAGGGTAGAGGCCTGACAGGGTGAGTGACTCAAGTCCAGGGAGCCAGGCAGTGCTGCCTGCTGAATGCAGCCCTGTCTTCATTTGATGAGGGTCTCCCCACTGGATTCTTGAACCCAGTGAGAAAGCAGGTCTCATTTGCTCACCTTTGTATCCCAGGGCCTAGCCCAGGGCCTGCATGGAGCAGGAGCTGCATAGGTTTCTACTGAGTAAATGAAGTGACCCAGCGATGGCAAGGGAGAGCCCTGTGGCTGCCATGCTCCCTTCCTGGGCCCAGAGCAGACATCACAAATCCATCTCCGCACTCGTCCACCCAGGCCAGAAGGGCCGCAAGCAGATTCCTTGGAGCTGGCATGTGTGGTGAAATGTATGCGTCGCCTGAGTCAAGTGCAGACCCACAAGTTGCAGATGAAAACTTCTAAATAGAGTGTCTCCAAATGGGGAAAAAGAGATCATCATAATCACTGAGAGTATACTGAGTGATTTCCATGTATAGACACACTTCTAGGCTCTTATATGTTTAATGCCCACAGTGCCCCTTTGACATTGGGGATTCTTCTCATGCTACAGAGGGGATATTGAGGCACTAGGACATTAAGGAACTGACCCAAGAGCACACATCATTAATTTGCAGGGCCCAATTCAAACTCAAGGAGCCTTGCTCCCGAGTCAGGCTCTCAACCCCTGGGCCAGACCACCTCTAGTCTACTGGTGTGGGACCTCCTGGACCCTGTTGTGGGCCACCCTGAGGGCTGCTGTGTATGGGGTCACACCAGGAGGCCCTGGCTCCCTCCCCCAAGTGGAGACCAGAAAGCCGAGTCAGAACAGGGAAGCCGGGCCGGGCCTGGGATCCATCTGCCTTTCGGCAGCTTCGGGCCGTTTCCTCCAACCTGGACAGCTTCCCAGTGGTGCCTCCGCAGGCCCTTTCAAGTCCCCTGGCACCCCCAGCCCCACTTCCTGCGACCCCTGGCCCCAGCCTGACCCGCTTCACTCAATTTCCCAAGATGAGTTGCAGAAGCTTCGGGGTCTGTGTGCAGAGACGGGAAAATTAACGAGCTGCTCCCCGGCAATTGGCGGTTTCCAGGCACCAGCTGGCCTGGAGTATTTACTCGGCACCCTCAGAGCAAGACAATGAAGTGGAGCTTAGGCTGGGGTGCGGAGTTGTCTACAGATCAGACAGAAACCCTCCTACAATGTTTTTCTAAGGGATCAGTGCCTAAGAACAAGTTTCCAGAGAACTGCGGTCTTTATTCATTGTTATTAATGTGTGATGTATTAATATACGTAGTGTCTATTATATAGAGATTGGTTCATTTATTTAGCACTTACTATGTGCCAGGGTCCTTCCTTGAGCTACCCTGTTGAATCCTCACCATTTTTTCCCTGCGAAATCGATATGATTATTCCCACTTTACAGATGAGGCATCTGAGGCTCAGCAAGGCTAGAAGACGTCTCCCAGGTGACCCAAGGGACTTGGAATATGGACCCATGTCTGTCTGACTCTAAGCCATAGAACAGGTTCTTTCCTAGTTGACTCTATGTAGCATAGCACTGCGCTAGGCATCAAGGATGAGCCAGGGCCAAGAGAAGACCCACTGTGTGCTGTGCACCTACTCTGTGCCAGGCACAGAGTAGGAATATGAGACCCCTTCCTTGCCCTGGCAAGTGCCATGTTAGAGATATAGTCTATATAATACATGAGCCCAAGAAGGTCTGACCAGCTCAAACTGGTTCTGATAAGGAGGCAGGGCTTCGTTGAGAAAACGAACTTTGCTTGGTGCTTCTCTGCATGCAGACCCAGATTTTGATCTGGACTTTGGTAAAATCGTTGGGATGGGGTAAGAGGACCAGAGAGGGCAGAGGGACAGTTGGGACAGAGAGTCAAGGGCCTGAAGACCTGGCTGAGTGGGTTGGACTGGGCAACTCTGGTGCCAGAGACCTGGGCACTGGCTAAAGAGAGGAGGCCTAGGTAGTAGGAGCTCAGGTGCTGCTGGCACCTCCTATGGCACTGCACCGCAGGCACTTTCCACTGTTCCAGAGGCCTCGTGGGGGCTCAGGGAGGAGGAAACAGCTGGCTACTTGACCACTGAGCCACTCCCTCCTTGCTGTCTTCCCGGAGCTGCAAATCCACCTGTTGTCCTCCAGTCCCCAAATCGGGCTGCTGCTAACTCACTGTGTGACCTGGGGCGAGTCACTTTCTGGCCCTCAGTCTCTTTGAAAGTTAAAGAACTAAACTGGCTTGCAGTGGCCCTGCTTCCTCTGCACCCCAGAGTTCTCTGGGAAAATGAATAAGAAAGCTCTGCACAAGGGACTCTGGTGATGGTTCACGAGTGAATTGGTGGTGGGAAGCCTGCAAGGAATACAAAATAATGTAAAGGATAAAAATAAAAAATAAATTAAAAAGAAAAAGAAAGCTCTGCCTTGGGTGGGGCTGTGGGCTGGGAGTTTCAGGACTTCCTGTGACATTTGACCCCAGGGAGCAGGCAAGTTAGGAAGTTTATCTGCCAACCTCTCTGCCCCCGCCCCAACCCCATCCAAGGCCTCATCTTAATCCTTTTCACCTAATCACCCCTGAGGGGTCACTTGTCTGTCATCCCACCCCAAGGCTAAGAAAGCAGAGTGTGTATATGGGCAGGGGCCTTGGCAGCTCTGGCCTCCTGCCCAAACCCAACCAGCCAACGCAGCCTCTGGGTCGCCCTGTATTATTATTATAATGCGCGCTTCCCTGCCTTTGGGGTGAGATGATAAGGGCCTAAACCAGGGAATCAAAAAAACTGGTCCCAGTGTGACAGCCCATTTGCTGTGTGACTCTTGGTGAGTTCCTTGCCCTCCCTGGACTCCACTCTCATTTGGACATGGGGTGGGTTGGAGAGAGAAATGGTTCTTAGCCCAAGTGTCTGAGAAGCGCCCAGCCCCAGCCCCACCTCTGAACAGTCTGTGCTCTGGGCACCGCTGGCCTAGGGGGTCCCCTGGGGCCAAGTGCAGCTCTGCTGGCCCCCTCACACCCTGGGGACCGGAACCACCTCACAGCCCCCACCCTTGGGATGTCCAGGCCAGAATGTAGACTGTCCCCTCACTTTCTCTCTCAGCAAGACTGTCTGCTGAGCTAGCCTCTCCTTGTGGGTTGTTTGGGGAATAGGGGCTGAGAACAATCCTGGCTGGGCACTGGAGTGGAAGACGGAGCCGTGTTCAGAAGGCGTGTTTGCGGGGGTCGAGCCTGCGGAGCCTGGGCCTGTCAGCTGTGTGGCCCTCAGCGTCTGCTGCTAGATGCCGGCGTGGCTCCGGCTTCTGGTTATCGGGAGGAGCAGGAGAGGACCGTGAATTTAGGCACGCCTTGCCCGATGTCCTGCCTGGTGGGGAGAGAAGGCAGCCCTGCGGGACTCTGGGGCCCCTCGGGCCCCCTGGGGCCTTCTTCAAGGCTCGCGCTTGAAGTGGTGATGTGAGTTCATGGAATATGTGTCGCAAGAAAATAAGGAATGAATGAAGATGGGAATTATGAGCCCCTGGAAACCACTGAGGGGTGGGGTGCAGAATTGGTACTCAGGGGTGCCAGACCCACCTGATGTGTGTGTGTGGGAGAGTCTTTCAGAATGAAGGAATCAGGATGGAGGCCTCTGAAGGGTGAGGTAAGATGACATGACAGTGAAGGCAGGAGGGACCAACCAGCAGGGGAGAAGGATGTGGCACCAAGGGCAGAAGGGCCTTCCAAGTCTCTCAGTCACTCTGAGCCTCAGTGTCCTGGTCTGTAAAATGGGCACAGGGATTAAAGGGAGGCTGGGAGCAGGCGAGGCATTGCTGGGACTCTGTGAACAGTAGCTGGTGTTAATCTTCATGGTGGTGGGGCTGAGGTGTTCTGCCCACCCCATCTGAGACTTTGCAAGTCCCTGCACACAGCAGGGGTTGGGTGAGTGTTGGTAGAATGGCCGTATCAATGGAATGATGGATGGACAGGTAGATGGGTGGACAGGCGAAGGGACAAAAGGATAAACAAATGACTGCAGACCATATTCACTACACACAGGAGCTTGAATCTTGTTTTTCTTATCTCAACCACAAGCGCTAGCCAGCTGCTGACATTTAGTGCCCTTTCAATTGATCTTTTATAATTTATTATAATTAGGTAAGTTATAGTATGTCCTTATGCTATGGTTTGGTATTATAATCCATTATGGTTCTTTCAAGTCACACTTTTCAGGTTAACAGAGGACATCCATATCCATCATTCGCATAACAACCTGACAGGCAGATCTTCTCCTAGGGAGGAAATCCAGGCTCAGAGAGGTTCAGTGATTCGTCAAAGGTCACACAGCTCATAGAAGGCAGGACCAGATTTCAAATTCTGAGTCTTGTCTGCATGTGGCACTGCCTACTGGAGTGGGTTGTACTGGGTGGGACATTTCAGGCAAGTTGGAGCCTGACATGAAGGTGTAAAGGAGAGTAAGAGAGGCATTGGGGTGGGATCAAGAAAAGAGAAGTAAAGTTTGGCATCAAAGATTGAGGCTGGGACAGCTTGATGCCTGTTCCAGGGCTCAGTCTGGCTCCTTGCTGCGGCACGAAGGACCTGGGCCCCAGGAAGTTAACCTTGAGACTGGTATTTGAGGTGGATGCTGGTGGAGCAATAAAGGGAAGCAGCGGGGGAGGGTTGTGGGAAGCAGGTCAGCTGCACCACAGGCCTCGGGACAGGAGGGCAGACCCATTTTCCTGGGTGAAACGCATGGCTGCCAGGGTCCCTGCCCACTGGCCACATGTTCATAGCTGGTGACGTCACCTCTCCGAGACCTATCCTCCTTGCAAGACGGAAGCTACCCCGGGAGAAGTGGGGGGACCTCCCATCCAGAGCCCTCTGTACAGAAGCCCTCAAGGCCCCGTGGCTGATCTTCCTGTCAGCTCCCAGTACTCTGATACCCCCATGCCCCCTCCCTCCCCCAGCCCCCAAATGTGCCCCTGCCGCTCCCTAGACTCCTAGCTCTGCGATTCAGAATCATAGTTGTCATGTTTAGATATTTGCTCATATTTACTTGTTTACTGAGACCTACTGGGTGCCAACCTCAGGCTCAGTTCAAGAAAGATAGTAGGGCGCCCTTGTCAACCACTGCGGCTTATCTGGGAAACAACAGACTTGCAAGCTCACAGGGCTGAGTGCTGTGATGCAGGCAGACACCCGAGGTGTGGTGGGGGCAGGAGGAAGGGGCCTCAGTGCTGCCGGGGGAGCTGGACCCGCGTGCCCATGCAGGGACGACGCTGAAGAATGGGGGAAGTGAAAGGAAAGTGGCACCTACTTTGTGGCATGCTGTGCCCTCCCTATTCACTATTCCTATGTCATCGTAGCTTCCTCGTGTCCTTCACAACGCCCTGGAGTCCACCAGAGCACCACTGATCATTCCCGCTTTATAGAGGGGAAACTGAGGCTCAGGAGGGCTCAGCCACTAGCCTCCCCACTTTACAGATGAGGACACCAAAGCTCAGAGAGGTGAACACATTCACTCAAGGTCATACAGTCAAGAATCTGGCTCCCGCTGAGATGCATCTACTCCCAGAGCGCCCAAGGTGGGGCAAGGTGGGAGGGTGAGCCTGAGGTAGGCGACGGTCCTGGGAGGAAGTAGGAACAAGCCTGGCAGCACTAGAGCTGCGTCCTGGCCAGGCCGGCCGAGGCCACTGGCCACCCTGCTTTACAAGGCATGGGGCTGGCCTGGGTTGTTTTGCTTCACAAATGCACGCCGCTCATCTGGGGTAAGTTTGCGCCTTTATGAGTGTTCTTCAAAAGCCTAGCTCGGCTCAGTGCCCGTCGCCATGGAGACGGCTCTGGGTGGCTGAAACCGGCCGCCCTCTGTGGCCACGCGTGAAGGCTGCCAGGTGCTGGGGCCGGCGCCACGCTGGGTGGGGCACCCACACAGGCCTTTCCTGAGACACACTCGAGGGCCAGAGGGCGGGGGTTGCGGTCCAGCTCCCACGAAAAGTGAAAAGGGCAGGTCCACTTCACTGACAGCAAAGCTCTGTGTGGGGGGGCTCCTCTCTTGCTACTCCCCCACCCCCGTGGGCCTGATGCCCCCCAGCCCCCCACCATTGGAATTGGGTCTTGCCAAAGCCAGGCATCGTGGGGTTGGGTTTGAATTCTGGAGTTTGGCTGCACACCCACGTACCCTAAAGCCCTCACACAGAAACCCCATTCGTCAATAGGGAAACTGAGGCCCGGAGAAATTATTGGCCCAAGGTAACCCATCAAGGCAGAGGCCAGGTGAAGTCCAGTGCTTCTGGCCCACTGTGAAGCTCGTCAGTCAGACCTGAGGTGTGGCTGGCCCCGCTTCAGGCCACGGCCGGGGGGCAGCCAGCCCTCATCTGGAGGAGGACTGTGGCTGGAAAAAAAGGCTTGAGCCCTGCATTGGCCCTGGGCCCTCCTTGGCTCTTAATTTTGGTCCAAGTCTCAGAGGCTGTTCAAAGATTCCAAAGGCATTTGAACATTTTGGAAGCAATTTGTCAGTCCTGGAAGCTGTTTGGAGACTCCAAAAACGATTTAAAGGTTCCAGAATCTCTTGCGTTTGCAAATGCCGTTGTTCACGGTTTCCAGGGTGGTTTGAGGTCCCAGGCGAAGGTCCCCGAGTCAGTGTGGGAGTTGGGCTGGCATGCGGGGAGCCCGGGTGGTGCCGGAGGTGGCGCTCCTGGCAGGGTGAGCTCCCAGCTCTCGCTCCAAGGCCGAGTCCAACGGGGCATCTGCTGTTCTGAGGAGCAGAAGATATGTGGGTGTTGGCAGCAGGAATCGAGTTTAGAATCCAGCTTTACCACTCACAGGCTGTGTGACTTGAGACTCAATACTTAACCTCTCTGGTCCCCTTTTCCCCTGTCTGTAAATGGGACTAAAGTCACCTTTCTGCGGGTCCAACTGGCCCCTCATCTCCCCCTCTCTCATCCCAGGCCTTTGTGTGAACAGTCAGAAAAGCCCCCTCCAGAACTGGTTAACACTTTCTCAACTATTCCTGGGTGTGGATTTGGGGAACTCTCCAGGGAAAGCCTGGCCTGCAGTCATTGATCCGCCAGACCTCCTTCAACCAGAGCTCCCCAACCCTGAGGCCTGGTCTGACCATGTTCTGTCACAGGACAGGAGTCGTGGACTGGGCTGGAGGCCTGGGTGACCACAGCACCAGTCCCTGCTCCTGCCCTCGTGGAAACTTCTCTCTGCCCTTTGCCTTCTGATCCCTCTGCCGTCCCTGCCATTTCTCTCTCTAGTCACTTTCCCTGGCCAAGCACCCTATCCCTACCCATCTGCACTTGATCTCAAATGTACCCTTGCCTCCCTCCCAGCCTTTGTTCACCCCACCCCCTCTGCCTGGAATCCTGTTCTCGCTCTGACATATTTGTGCATTCACACGCGCGCACACACACACACACACACACGCACACACACACACACAGCCTGGGGCCCTCCTGGGTCTCCTTGGCTCCTCTTGGCTCCTCTCCCCCAAGACGGCTTCTCCCATGTCTCTGCCTTGAGTGGTGGAGTCAACTGTCCTGTCTGTCACCTCCTGGGCTCAAACCACGCAGTGACTCACCACAGCACCCACATGGAGTTACCCTGGGATGTAGAATGAGATGCAAGGCTTGACTTGGTCTCTTAGCTACAGTGTGACCTTGGCTGAGCCCTCCTGAGCCTCAGTTTCCCCCTCTATAAGGTAGAAATGACAAGCGGTGCTGTGGCCTACGCCCAGGATTGTTGCAAGGGTCAGATGAGGTGATGGCGGAGCAAGGTCGTAAACTGTAAGGTGGTGAGGCTGAGTGGTTTGCCTGAGGTCATCCCAGGGAGCTGGGCACCAAACCAGGCCCAAGGCTCCCACAGGGTTGTTGCTGAGGCCTGCCCACTGGAGCCCGGGGAAGTTTTCCTTTTTGCAACTTGCTGACCCACTTGCAGAGCTGCAGTGGGCAGGCTAGCTCCCACTGGGGTGCTCCACCAGTGACTGGCTGATGCGCTAAAGACAACCAGCCTTCCTGGGAGACAGGAAGATCAATTCTTCGCTGGAAAGGCAGCCTCACTCGATGCCACAGCCCACCCCAAGGGTGAGAATGTTCCCAGAATAAACATAACCAGCCTTCCCCTTCCTCAGGGTCAGTCCAGGCCAGCCCAGAATAATGGGGAACCGATGTGGTCACCTGTGGCTTCAGTTCATCATCCTACCAAGCAACGTAATTGGGCCACACACTGTTTCTAGGTTTGTCGCTTTCACACGGGTTCACTCACTGGGTCCTCACCACTACCTTGTGAGGCAGGCACAGATGCAATGTGACACAGAGGTGGAGTGACTCACCCAGGGTAACCTCGCTACAAAGATCCCAGGCAGGATCAGTTCCCATACCGGCCTGGCTCAAAGCCCATTCCATTGCTAGTACGTTCTGCTGCCTTTTTAGTCCTACAGAGCTCTCTGTGGCCACACTCACCCACATGAAGGTTTCTTCATGTCAGAATGCCTACTCTAGGCCTCAGCGCCAGCCCTGCCAAGGCTTTGAACACTGGGGCTTTGGCTTCTGCATTTTCAAAGCTTGGAGTGGGCTTTGGCCAGGCCCTCCTTGGCAGGTGGGGGAGATGCCTCCCTAGCAGGTGCCCAAGACTGGCTGCATCCTGCTGGAGTGCAGAGTGGGCAGGATAAACGTGTCACCATGGTCGCTCTGGGCACAGGAGACCCCCTGAGTGGCATAAATTCTCAGGGCCCTAAAGCCCTGGACGAAAGTGGTCCCAGCCTCATAGCCCATCTGCCTAAGAACTGCATGCCCATAGCCAAGGGTGAACGTGCCTGAGTTTGCCAGTTCCACATGTCATAGGTAAAGCAGGAGAACCCCACCCCAAGCTTCCCAGGGCTAGGCTGGGAGGGAGACAGTTGTTCAGAGTATAAGATGTGGAGTAGCTGAGTGGGAAGGGCCCATCCCTTCACTCTTCTCCCAGAAGGGCAACTCGAGAAGAAGTACACAGACTTGCGGTTAAAACCAGCTGGGTCCTTCTGACCATGTGACCTTGATAAGACTCTTTTTTTTTTAAGATTTATATTTATTTACTTATGTGTACAAGAGCTGGGGTACAGGCCAGAAGTGGGGGTGGGGGGTGAGAGGATTCACCAGAGACAGAGTTGGGAGCAGAACAGACAGATCTACTGAAATACACTGCTGAGAGGAGCTGTGGGCGAGACAGGAGAGGTCTGCTGCGCCATGTGGAAATCTCCCTGTCCGGAATTGAACTCAGGCTGCAGTGGCTGCCGACAGCTTCATAGTTCTGAGACTCAACCCCTTGTGCCACCAGGAAGCCCCTTGATAAGACTCTTAACCTCTCTGAGCTTCAGTCTCCCTTTCATCTTTCCATGAACTGCATTCAGAGTCATTGTGCTTCCATCCCTCAGGCCCAGCACACCTGCCCAGCCCCCCATCGCCTCTTTCCTCAGTCCCTCTCCAAGCCATCCTCAAGCTCTCCATCATGACTGCCCTGCCATGCAGACACTAAATTCTGTCCGTTTTCCCTCCTAATTATCTGAGTGGTCACCTCCTTGTCAGGCACCTTACCTCCCTACCTTGTCGTCTTTCTCCTGGATTTGTACAGAAGTCTCCTAACTGTTCCCTGCCTTCCCCTTCCCCATCAATCCACCTCCCCATCCCCACCACAGTTCCAGAACTTTCTAAAATGGCAGTCTGGTCCTGTTATGTGTCTGCCTAAGGCACGTCCTGATTGCACACAGGGTAAACCCCCAACTCCTTCCCATCCTCCAAGGCAGACCAGTCACCATCTGGTCCCAGCCACCTCTTCACCAAGCAGCACCAGCCATGCGGGGCCAGTGAGATGTGCGTGGTCCTCTCTTCAGGCCTTCGCACATGCTGTTCTCTTGGCCTCAAATTCCCTTCTTCCTTCCCCCTCCCCCTCGCCATTTGTCTAACACCCACTTACCCTTCAGGTCTCAGTGTTGACATCACCTCCTCCAGGAATCCTTCCTTTACTACCATCCCCCCAGATGGGATAGTTGGCCATCCTGAGCTCCCACTCCCCCTGTCATAGCAGCTGTCCCTCTGAATTGTCATCTTCTATTTATGTGTCTCCCTGCCCACTAGATGGGGTTCCTATCCCCAGAGTCAGAGATGGTGCCAGTAAATGAGAGTGAATGTGCCCCACCCCACCCCAGCCCCCTGTCCCAGGGTCAATCTCAATTCCCAACTCACTGGACAGGTCGTCAAATTCTAATTCCAGCTTCCCCAGGCCATGCTGTGAGACTTCCGACCGATGCCTTTCTCTCTGTGCCTTTGCCGCCAAGGAGCTATAAAAAGACCAGGTTGAACTAGATGGATTTTCAGGACCTGTCAGCCCTCCAGTTCCATGGCTTGGTCTCCTAGCAGATGCCTCTCTCTGCTGTTCTTTGTGCCTTTTCTTTCACTCTCAAAACTCTGTTTCCAACCACCCCCTCTATAGCCTCTGTTTCGGCCTCCTGGTGACCCTTTCTCTCCCTTTCTGCCCCTGGATTTCCTGGAAGGACTAAGGCCTCCTATTACAACTCCAGATCCAGGTCGAAGGGCAGGTCTGGAAGCTTCTCTAGTCCCCCCACCCAACCTCCCATCACAGGATCTACCATCTGCACAGCCCCAGTAGGGCTATTAACTCACCATGAGTCAAGGGAAGCTATAAATAAGTAAAGGGGTGAGGGTCCCAAGGGGGCTCAACCCCAGCTGGCTGCCCTGTCTCTGACCAGATCTGGGGTCTCGACCGCCCCAGGACCAACTCAGCCTGACAGATCTTGACGTGTCATCACTATCCCCAGAGAATGATGGGGAAATCAGCAGGCCTCTCCGGCCCCCATTAGTGTCAGTAATTGCCAATCAATTTCCTGGGATCCTGGTGGGGAAGAGGGCTCTGGGTGTCTCCAGTGGGGAAGCCACATTTAATGGCTTTTATTTGGATTGTGGCAAATTGATTGGTTCTTTTTTTTTTTTTTTAATGGAGCTTTGGTTTTTCTCCCTGCATCTTAACCGCCCTCCCAGGGCCAGTTAGGCCAAAAGATGAGTGATGGTATGACTTTACTCTCTGGACTTGCTTAGATGGGGGCTGGTCATACTATACCATTCATGCGTCCTCCATTCAACAGACACTTCCTGAGGCCACAGACAGCTCCTGTTTCTCCAGCAGTAACCCCACTCCAGACCCTTCCAGAGGTTAGCAGATCAAACCTCACAACAACCTTAATGTTGTTTGCATCATCCTTCCCTATAAAGATGGAAAAGATGAAGCAGACTCAGAAAGGTAGATCTTGCCAAGGCAAGATCACACAGCTAATAAATGGTAAAGTTGAGATTTGAATCCAGCTCTTCCTGGCATCAAAGCCTTGGACTTCCCAGTCTTAACATATACCCTCCCCAATGTCACGTAAAAAGTAATGATGAATCCCCTAAAAGTCAAAGAGCTATAAGAGTTACAGTTTTCATGAAGCTCCAGAGAAGAGATTGCCTGATGATAATAACACCTACTATTTACTGAGTCCTTAATTTCCTCCTTAGAATTATGCATTACTATAACCATTCCACAGAAAGGAAAATTGAGACTCAAATGTTAAAAGACTTGCATGAGATCACTCAGATTTTGGTTATTGATCTAAGATTCAAGCTCTCGTTATGTTTGAGTCTGCTATATGTGTATTTAACTGTTTCTGTTTGGATTACAAGTGACAGAAAACCATCATATCAGTGACTTAAGAAAAAAAAAAACCAAAGGAGAAAAATAACAGTGACTTAAACAAGAGAGGAGTTTATTCATCTACTAAGTTCAGAGCTTGGTCCAAGTCTGGTACAGTGGCCTCATGATCATAAAGTTCAAACTCTTTCTATCTTGGTCTCATTATCTAAGTTGGCTGCTAGAGCTCCAGCCATCACATCCACATTCCAACCAGCAAGAAATAGGAAAAGGTCAAGAGAGACATGTGCATTGTTAAGGAAACTTTCTAGAACCTGTATCTACATTTTTGCTATATCATTGGTTATAACTAAATGACATAATCATACCTGACTAGAAGGTAAGCAAGAAATGTAGACTTGATTTCAGGAGGCCTTGCACCCAAGTGAAAATCAGGCAGCAGGGGCTATTGTTAAGGAGTGAGGGGAGAATAGGTATTGGGACAATCTTCAATGATTGCTAAATTGCTTCTCTAGATATATAGGTAGAACTGTACAGCACAACCTGATCAGTCACCAGATCTGGCTTCCTAGTATCCCAGAAGAGGATCTCTGAAGCTCAGAGAGGGCAAATACTTGCCAGGAATTGAACAGAAAATTGGGGTAGAGCCTGCTTCTAAAGGCTGTCTTAGTAACAAAACCCAGGCTCTTGGCACACCACCTTCTGTGCCTCCAACATCCTAGGGCCTTTTTTCCAGTTCTTGATTTGTCTCTTTTACTTTCCCATTCTCCTAACATCTCTACCAAGGATGTCTGACCTCAATCCTTGGTATTCTGCTCTGAGGGTCTCAAAGGTCTTTTCTGCTCTGATTCAGTTTATGAGCCACTTAGGGGCTATGGCTAGCTTTTGCTTAGCAAATATAACCCTAGTGCCAATAGAACCAGATATTCCTCAGCCTATGAGGCTCCAGAGGAGCAGTAGATAAGGGAGAACAAAAACAAAACAAAAAAAAAAAAAAAACCAAGGTCCTCGGATGATGCTGGGAGAAAAGAATAATCTTTGATAGGTATTGCTTTGTTCCAATTACAATGCTACAATAAGTGCAAATAGGTTATATCTCTTCATTAATATACAGTGACTCAGACAAGGTTAAAATAAGAATAGCTACATGCTCTTTACAAAATACACAAAGCAAAATGATGAGGGCTTAAATGTAAAGGGATAGAAAACGTTCTACCAAGCAAAGCTAATAACTCAACTTTGCACATGCAACAAATGTGCCAACAGAAGCTAGCTAACCCTGCCCATCCTTCACTGCTCAACTTGGTTTTGCCTCTTCCAGGAAACCTTCACCGACCCTCCTTACTTCTGTATTATAATGTGTAGAACACTGGGTTTGGCATTCTATTTACTTGTGTGTCTTCACAACCAGCACTCAAAAATTTCTTGATCTAAATCTTGATCTAAAATGTGGATGGGTTTTAAGGAGATTTGTAAACCCACTGATTTTGTCCACAAAATGTTTTCTGTGTGCACATATGTGCCTTTGGAGGCACAGCATTATCAACTTTCATCAGATTCTCTTGAGGATCACTGCTGAGACTGTGATGCTTTTATAGTTAGGAGCTGTGTTTGTCACTGTAACCTCAATGATAGGTAATTGGCAGGCAGTAAAGAATTATTGAGTGAATTTTTGATGAAAAACTTAGTGAATAACCTTAGGCAAATAACTTCACCACTT
Organism: Scalopus aquaticus; assembly: GCA_004024925.1. Lineage (NCBI taxonomy): Eukaryota > Metazoa > Chordata > Mammalia > Eulipotyphla > Talpidae > Scalopus > Scalopus aquaticus. The sequence goes on from PVIJ01006150.1 coordinate 75,717, forward strand.
TCTATCTTGGTTTTCACATCTGTAAAGTGGGACAATGAAAGTAGGGATTCCACTGTCTCAGCTTTTCCTCCTTTCTGTATTCCTCCTCTACCATAGTACCTGGCATAGTGCCTGGCACGTAGTAGGTGTTCAGTAGATGTGAGTGGAAGGATGGATGGATGGATGACTTGGTAGGTAGATAAGTAGTTAGATGAGTGAATGGGTGGGTGACTGAAGTATGTGAAGATTTAACAGCTGTATTAGTAGTTTCATTGGATAGATGGATGAATTAGTGGATAGGAAGACTTGTTGATGGATGGCCAATAGAGTGAGTGGATAGATGAATGCTGGATGAATGGATCAGCCATAAGAAGGATAGAGATTTGAGAGGGGGTGGATAAGTAGGTGGATTTTCAATGAAAGATACGTATATGGGTGAAAATGATAAATGCATGACAAGATGGCCAAGAAGAATGTGTGAATGAACAGGTAGATGGGTGATAGGAAGGAAGAGAGGGAGAGAGGGAGGGAAGGAGGGAGAGAGACGGAGGGAGGGTTGATGGATAAATGGATGGATTAGAATTAACACCAAACTTTTCTGTGTCCACATTAGGGCTTTATGAGATGCTTGGATGGATGAATTGATGAACAGTTAGATAGACTTAAGATTGGATGAACCAATAGTTGGATGGATGGAAATTGTACACAAAAAGTGTTGGTGCTTTTGTGCTTATGGGAGGTATAGAATGTTTGGATGGAGAGACAAAGGGGTAAATGGATGTGTAGTAGATGGATGGATAAAAGAAAGAAGGGAGGGAGAGGTGAGGGGGGAATGATGGCCCCCCCCTGACCCAGACCAGTGAGTTCACATGGCTGGCTTGCAGAGCAGATAATCCACCTTTCATCCGAAGTCCCTGTTGTGTTGGGTCCCAGCTGAGCTCCTCCTTCCCATGAGTCCAGGGTCTCTCTGGCAGTGTCAATACTCAGAAATTGATGTAGGAGGGAAACAAAGGGAATGGGTAGGTACCAGGGCCAGAGGGAGGGAGGGAAGATGGGTGGGGGCTGGAGCTGCCACTGGGCAGTCGCCCCTGTTTACGCAGCTCTGGAATGAAGTCCCGGAGAGGGGCTGTTCATATTTCTCTCTTGAACAGGGAGCTGACATTAATGAACAGCTAATTAACATCTTGGAGTGCGATGGTTCCAGTGTCAGTGTCCCTAATTAGTCTCGCGCTAATCTGCTTTAATTAACTGTCCCTGTCGTGGCTTTAATTTAATTTTCAGCTCCAGCCCAGGATGGCAGCCCTGTGAACATTCTGTCCCAGGGTGCCTGTGGCCAGGGCAGGTTGGGGTGACCAAAGCCTGGCTTCTAGGGGCACTGTGAGGCAGCCCAGGGTTGAGTAGAGCCTGGCTCCGCCGTGACCCTAGGGGCAGAGAACTTGGAGATGGGACACTTCCCACTCCCTCTCAAGGGAGCATCTCAGATCATCAGTTGTTTCAGAGTATTCCTAAGTCAGGAACACAGTCTGTGAAGCACTTCAGTCTCAAGCAACCCCATAGACTGACCACATTTTCTGGACATCAACTCTGAGTTCAGAAAGACCTTGGTCCATGTCCTCATTCTAGTACTTTCTAGCTGTGTGGCCTTAGGAAAAGCACTTGCCCTCTCTGAGCCCCTGTGAAATGGACTGATGGGCTAGGTGCGGCACCTGTTCCCACCAGGAATGATTTCTCAGGGTGCTCTGCCTGCCTGACTCCCTCATGGTTCAGGCCGAGAAGACACTGGCACGTCCCCCTGCAGTCAGGAGTGGGGAAGGCACTGTATTAGGGGGAAAGTGGAACCCTGGGCCAGGTCCCAGTCCCAGCTCTGCTGCTGTCTCTAATCTGGGCTTCTGTGGCTCACATCCCTACGTTGGAAGAGGCAGGGTCGGGGAGAGCGAGATGCTCACTGATTCTGCTCATGCTCTCACTGGGCTGGAGAAGGGCTGTGCAGCTGGCTCCGAACCCCAAATCTGGACTGGGAAGTCTGCATGGAAACTTGGTGCTGGGTCACCCTGGGAGTCAGCTGACTTGCCTGCATTTTGCAAGGCAACGTAACACCACCAGGGAGGCTGTGGCTGCCTGGGTCACAGAGGCCTGCTGCAGGTGGGAAATAAATCAACATATCCGCTGGGCGGCAGGAGCCAGAGGAGCCTCTGCCAAGAGGGCTGGACAAATGAGGACTCGAGGGGAAGCCGGCCGATGGCAGAGGAGGGCACAGGAGATCCCAGAAGCTGAGTCAGGGCGCCACCCCACCTGTGTTATCTGGGAGCTAAGAGCTGCCAAAGCTGAGGGCTGAGGCTCGAGGAGTGAGGAGGTGCTCTCTGAGGCTTGTATGCCAGCTAAGGAGCTTAGCTGTAGCCCTGAGGGCACTGGGGAGCCATGGTAGGGTTTTGAGCAGGAGTGTGGTGTGGTCGAGTGACTGACAGTTGGCGGGGTGAGGAAAGTGGAGGGAGGAGATGAGTTAGGCAGGGCTGCTGACTGCTGTCTTAGCCCAGGCAGTGCCTTCTTGCAGAGGTCGAGCAGCTCCACGAACTAACAGAAGCAGTGACCTAGCGTGTGTGAAGTACATGCCCTTTAGAAAAGGCCGAGGTGTACCTCCTTCTCCCCACAACCTTGGGCTATGCTTGGAGGTTCTTTGCAGCACCGGCTCTGAGGCTGAAGCTCATGCTTTCTCAAACTAGATTTGCGGACACTGGGACAGGGGAGTCCCAGGTGTATTTTCAGGGGTCCAAGGAGTCTTAGGAAATTCCATATCCCCGTGTTTTGATTTTAATGGTGATTGGACCACTGGTAAAGCAACACTGGTGCGCAGAGCCCTCTCACGTGGAAACGCATCCTGGACTCCTAGCCTGCAGCTGAGGTCTGGAGAGTCCAAGGGCCTCCCATGGCCACAGAAAACAGTTCCTCTGCAAAGGCCCAAGCCTCGTCTGGCCCCAAGAATGCTGTCAGGCCTGCCATCCCTCAGGACGCAGTCTCTTCCAATTCTGGATCCATTTCTGGCCCATCTCCACGTCCCCACAGCCTGACACAGGTCTGAACCCAGGGAGGATTTGTAAGTTGAGGTGAACTCTCTCTGAATGCCCCACAGGCCCCTCCCCTGCCTTTGACCTCGCATTGATCTTTGTTTTTAATTCAGCAGAGTCAAACCAGTTTTTCCTGAAATTCTCAGTAAATTAGTATGGAATTTAGAGTTTAGACACCACCACCACCCCCAACACACACACACACACACACACACACACACACACACACACAGGCACACAAAATTCCTATGAAAGAGAAAAAGCCTCACCTTTCTCTACCGCTATCCCCTGCCCCATGGAAGTCTCTCCAGCTACAGTTCAGATCAGGACCCCTTCCCAAAGACCCCTTCCCAGTCTCCCCAGAAAAATGTGCCAGTTGGACCTCAGAGCCTCTGGAGCATGGGCCCCTGGCCACGCTCATCTCTTGCCTTTTGTGGTCCATATTCATGGCCAGAAACTGGTCTGCGTGCATCTCTGTACCCCTGCTCCCTCCCACCCCGCCCCACCCTTCCCTTGCAGGCTAGAGCAGGTGGAGGAGACTGCCCCCCACCCTGCCCCAGTCTCAGGGGGGTCAAGGGCTGCCAGCCTGGCCTGTTCACCGTGGCCTGCGGTTCGCTGTCCCAGCACCCTGTTTCCATCCGCTGCTCCATCCCTATCAGCTGCAGGCTTTGTTGGCCTTTCCGGAAGTCTCAGTTTTATCTGGAAAGCAGACACTGGAGGCACCTACCTTGAGAGGAGGCCCTGTGAGGCCTGAGCTCAGGGATCCACACCAAGTGCCTGGGACGTAGCCACTGCTCAGTTAAAAAGCCAGTGATGCTGCTAGGGGCACGAAGAGCCTTGGCACCGCCACCCCTGGTGGCAGAGGGGTGCCCACAGATCCAGCACGGAGTGAAAAGACGCCCAGTGTCAGTGTAGGAGCCAGTGCTGGGTGGGAAATGCCGACCCCTCCCCCTTTCCCTGTGCTCTCACACCAGGCCCCTGAGCTGGGCCGGGGCTCAGGCTGCCGCAGGGAAAACCGGCCAGAAAGTGGCCAGACTTCCCCCTGGTCCCAGGGGCTTTAGGATGAGACCTACATGCCAGCGGGGTCCACAGAAATACCCTCAGAGACAGGCCAGAGCCACAGACACAGACGACATAGCCGCACGCGCGTGTGCACGTGCACACACACACACACACACACACACGCACAGTCAGAAAAAGGCCACTTTTGATGACTCTCAAGCAAAGACAAACATTTCAAAACAGGAGCAGGTGAGGCCGGGCCCGTGTGCTGCCCCGACGGCGCCAGCCCTGGCCCTGGCCCACGGGGAGGGCCTCAGTCGCACCTGCTCAGTTCTGTCCAGGTTCAGCCAGCTCCCTGGGGTCAGGGCTATTTTAGGGCTCATGTCAGCGCCTGGAACAGGGATTCTGCCAGCGCCTCAGCTCAGCAGGGATTTGGGAAACTGCGTGGTGGTTTGACTGTCTTTGATTTGGGGCTCACGAGAGGTTACACATGCCTTCCCTGGGCCCTGGTGGGACATGGCAGCAGCGGGGCCGGGGCTCCTGCACCACCCTCCCAACAACAGGAACCGGGAGCAACTGAGGCAGCCAGACCCCCACCCCGGGGCGCCTGAAGCCTCTGCATCTGAATGATGGCATTTAGTTGACCCAGTCCTTGCTCTGGCGGGAAGCAACCTGAGGGTCCAGAGCCTGGGAGCAGACCTTTCAGGGAGCACCTGAGCCCTCCCAGACCCCCACAGACAGCGGCTGGCAGGGGGATGTCACCGTGTCAGACAATCCAGGATGCTACAGTCAGCGCCTGCTTCGGCCACAGAATTGTATAGTGTTAAGATCACAGTCAGGCAAGAATTTTAGAGCATTGCAGGCCTGGGAAGGTTATAATCATAGAATTAGAGAATGCTACAATCATGTAATCATAAAAGCACTAAGAAGACCGAGCACATGGAAGTCTAAGAAGCAAGAGTTTTTGAAAGGAGCAGGCATGAAAAGGTCATAATCATAGAATTATAGAATTTTACAACCATAGGATATTCCAATTTTAGCTTTACAAGCAGGAATTTAGAATGTTACAACTGACTGTGGCCTGTGACAGTAAACACACACACAGAATATTCACTTGGAGACTTGGAGGCCAGAACTGCAGAATATTGCAATCTTGGGGTGTTACCATGTCACGCTCAAGCCTTAGAGAAAGTGGGAGCTGAAAGAACATCTTACGTGGTTTGTGCCAGACCCTGTGCAAAGAGCATTCATCGACTTGCTCATTACTCCTCGAAGCAGCCCACGAGAGCCTGCTCCAGGATGGGCAGGCGGGGGCTGGGAGGCAGAAGCCACAAACAAGGCCCCCCCGGGCCCTGGAGTCTTGGCAGGGAAGGTGGGAACAGTTGCCTGGGCCTGTACTCAGCCCCTCCCCTCCCTGACACGCACCCAGAGAAGAAGCTCAGGCGGTGCTTCTCCTTTTGTTCACTTGTGTCTGGAGCCGCTGCATCAGCTTCCAGTGTGTGGACCACCAGCCCACAGCCTCGGGGGTCAGCCCTGCAGGCCCTACCCAAATTCCTAGCCAGGGCGTGAGGGGCCGCGGGGAGCCAAGCCCCCCAAAGGTCTTCCCCAACCCTCATCTGTCTGGGGTGCAGATGACCATGTGGATTTGCTCCAACACACCACCCCCACCATTCATTCGTTCAGCCGGTCATCATTTTCAGGTCACCTCTGAGGGCCAGGTCCTGCTCTGGGCCCTGGGAAGATGGATATGAATGAGGACAGTCCCCACCCTAAGCGGCAGTGTGGTGGGGCCGTCTAGGAATACAGAGAACGTGTTATGGAGTCAGGGAGGGGAGAGGAGGTATCACAGAGACCCTCCAGGAGCAGGGCCTGTATCTTCGAAATAGGCAGAATGTGGATAGATGGGGATACTGCTCAGGGCATCCCAGGCAGAGGGGCCAAAGGGAACAAAGACCCAGGACCATCTGTGTTCAGGAGCCATCGGGAGCTTCTGCTTGGGCACATGAAAGGTGCCAAATGATAGGAAGGCCGGCAGGAGGAGGAGATGGGGTCCCTGGCGGGGGCTCTGAGTGCCAAGTGAAGGAGGCTGGGACTGTGAATGGTGAATGACGGCAAGTTCATGGTGATGCTTGAGTCTGACTGGTGGGAAGGGAAGCCTGGAGCTTACAATTTGCTTTTCCCTCCTTTAGAAATGAGAAAGTGCAAATTCCTTCCCAGGACGGGTAGGCCAACCCTGGGCTGGGCTCCAAAAACACAGAGAAAGGGCTTTAGTAGGAATTCCAGGGCTGTGCTAAGGGGCGCTGGCTGCGTAGCCTTTGTCCACAGGAGCTGGCAGGAGATACCATGCTTGAGGGCGGGGTGGGCTAGGAGGGGCTCAGGCACTGAACCAGACCCACGGAGGGTCCCCATGATCTCTTCCAGTCCCTCAGTCCGCAGTTGTGGCTCTCAGAGTGGGAGGCATGCATATGAGGAAAGGGGCCAGACAAGGCTGCATTCAAATCCTAGACTGGCCTCATATCACTGACTTTGTGAACAAATGACATTACCCCCCCAAGGCCTCAGTTTCCCCATCTGACACAGGACTTAGAACTTCCCTCAAAGGGCCACCAGAAGGGAATGGGTATCCAGCCCCAATAGGCTTGCAATGCATGTTTTCTTTAGGAAAGAGCCCTAGAATCAATAGAAGCACTTAGTCCAAGCGCCCCACTTACAGGCAGGCAGGGGCCTGAGAACTGCAGCAGACGCCTCAGAGTTGAATGTCCAGCCCCAGGGGTGGGAGGTGGGTGAGCAGAGGGGGCTGGGAGCTCAGTGTTGGCCGTGAAGTGTGAAGTCCGAAATCTGGACCTGGGCTCCCCAGACGAGCTCGGCAGGCGCTGATGATGTCTCCACAGGTCCACACTGGCAGCCTTTGCACCCTGTCATGGGCAGAGTGACAGTCCCGCTCAGGGTGAGGCAGCTGCAGACTGTGATGGCATCAAGCAAGGCAATTTCTGTAAAGTACCTTGCAGAGTGTCTTGCACATAGTAGGTGTTCAGGCCCTGGGAGGATTATCGTCAGAGTGACTGAGCCCTGGATACAAATCCCAAAGTGTAACAGCAGGGACGACCCCTTGCTGACCCTAAGCCTCCAAAGTGGTAGCATATTGCCCAAAAGCTCAGCTTGTGGCACGATGCACCCTCCTTAGAATAACATTCATGTATTCAACAAGTGTTTATTGAGTTCCCACTGTGTGCCAGGCCACCTTTGTGTGAGTCATCTCATCTAAACCCAAACCCTCACCAGTGCGTCCACACAATTATTTCCAATTTACAGATGAAGAAACTGTGGCTCAGGGAGCCTGAGTGTTTTGCCTAAGGTCAGACGGAGCAGGTCAGAATCCAGGGCTTTCCAGATCTGGAGCTTTAACCCTACACCATGCTGCACTGGCATAGAATCAAGAATGGCTGACTGAGATGTTTCAAAGGGAAGGTCCAAAATGAACATTGAAATCAAATCCCCATGGCAGCCAGTACTGGGAGATGCATCTGGCTCCCTTAGGAGGTGAGCAATGTTGACCCCTTGGCTCTTCAGGGGCTTGTGGGGGGCTGGGTTAGGCTGGGGTGGAGACAGAAGGCTGACCATGATGGTTTCTAGAGGGGGACTATCCACCCCCCTAGCCAGAGGCAGGCAGGATTCCATTAACCTGATTCTCTGCCCCACATAAACCTGCAGAGGGAGCCCCGGGAGGGAGGGGGACTGGGAAAGGGAAGGATTGGGCTTCCCCAGGCCCTGAACGTGCTGGTTTCCACTCTTGCAGCTCGGGTGGGCTTCGAGGCCCCTGGCTCTTGAGCAGGGAGTGGGGAGAGGGCTGGAGAGCCGGAAAGCAGGGACAGGAGAATCCAGGCCAGGGTGCAGCTGCAGGAGGAGGGTACTGACCGTCAGAACACAGAGCCCTGAGTCTGCAGCCTGACCCACCCCTTGTGTGGTCTTGGATAAGTCCTTTCACCTCTGATCTTTAAGTTCCTTCTCAGTAGGAAGGGCAAACCAATGCCACCTCTTCATGTTGCTGGACAGATTAGTGATGCTATGTCTGAAACACACAGTAGGTACTCAAGAAACAGTGGCGGCTATCACTGCCATGATTTTAAAATCCTGACCCCTTCTCAGCTTGCCAGGCACACGCACACCCATCTTCTCTTGGGAGTCTCACAGTACTTCTTCAAGGCACGGGAGGGTTCTTAGCAGAGAGGTTAAGGACCTTGCTCAGAATCATACAGCTTCTAACCCTCAGGCTGACATGCAATCCCAGTGACTGTCAGTGATTGGACCTGCCACCCCCACGATGCTATTCCTCTCTAGTCTAGCCCTCTGTCAGGATCTAAGTCAGGTGCCTCTTCTTCCAGGAAGCCTTCCTTGACCACATAGCCTAACTAAGAACTCTTCCTCTGTTCTCTTACAGTTTTTGAACTTACCTTGTGTGAGCATTTATCATCATCAGTTGCTAAGTACCCCCACCTAAGGCTCTGAGAGCCACCCAATGCTCTCTGTAGAAGGGGGTTTCGATTTTGATTTTTTGGTTTCATCTTTTGTTAGATTTATTCCCAGATATTTGACTCTGTAGAAGGGGGAACTGCACAGAGAGGGGGTACATATATACACAGGGATGCCGTGTGGGTTGATGAGTAATCGTGTGCATAAACAGAGGTTGAACTTCCGAGAACATGGTAGCCCACAGCCATACACGCACACAAAGATGCTAGAGATGACATTCACGCAAGTTTGAAAGAAAGGAAAATCCCTGTGACCTTTTTTTTAAGATATCAACTAAACTTTTGGCTTGATTAAGACAAATATGCCTGTTAAAAATGTAAGGATAGCCTTAAAACGCTAGAATATATCGTTTCTGAACCAGTAGAGGGAACAAAGAGGCATGAAGAAAATTCAATCAATTCAGCAGAAGGCAAGAAAGGAGGACAAAGTATTAAATGAATGCTAGAACACATAAGTTAGTATAAATAAGGTCAAGTATGTTAGTAATCACAATAAATGAAAGTGGGTTAAATACAAGCATTGTAAACAGAGATTCTTAGTTTAGTTTAGTTGAAGAGGGGAGGCATCCAGCTCTGTTTATGAGAGAAATACACGAAAGATAATGATGCACAAAGGTTATAAGGGACAGAAAATGATTTGTCAGCAAATATTTCCTATAATAAAACTAGCAGCAAGATAAATATCAGGGAGTAAAAAGACTTAAAGACAAAAAGCATTATTGGGGACAGAGAGGGTCATTACTTATGACAAAATGAATAATTTACCAGGAAGATATAATAATCCTGAACTTGCATGCACTCACAACATAGTCTCAAACACTTACAAAGTGATATTCTTGCACGAAGAAATTGCCAAATCCATATTCTTAGTGAGACATTTTAGCATAACTTTCTCAGAAATTGACTAACCAAGTAGACACAAAATTTTAGACTTGAATAATCTAATTAACAACAACTCATTCTCAACAAGTAAAAGCTACATAGTTTTTTCTGCTATATGTGCAAGAGAGAGTCACAAGGACCATCTCCCCAGGTGTGTAAGCACATAGGGAGTGAGTGGCACATAGGTAAGCACAACTGCAGTTAACACCCACAAAGACATCTAGAAGTGGGAGCAGGATTGATGTGGTAGCCAGATATTTAACTAACTAAACACTTACCTGGTGCATGACCTTGCACAGTTAATACCCTGGCTGAGTCTGTTTCCTCATGTGAAAAATATCGATTTGCAGTCAGAAAAGTGTGAAGATCCAGAGTTAACAGAGCCCACAATCTGTCAGCAAATGGGTGTGACTGTGTTCCAATAAAACTTTATTTTCAAAAGCAAATGGCAGGCCGATTGTCACCCTCCAACAGCAAATTTTTCAACCTCTGGTGCAGAGAATACTGTCTGCCTCGCCTGGATTAGTGATGACATGAAGAATAGTAATAGAGTAAAGCTTTGTACACAGAACGAGCTTGGTGGATGGTCCCTGTTGTGAATAAAGACATACCATGAGGACGTGCACACACATAGATCTACCTGCATGTGGATATCTAGAGCAAGACTCAGATGCGCTTAAGAGCACATTTGTGACATGCACCTGTATGAGCAAGCGTCCCCACACTTAGGCAAGCCATCTAGAAAATTCCATGACCGCATTTAGGTCATGAGGATAAAATGAGATGACATTTGATGCGATACCTGGCACACAGTAGGCACTCAGAAGTTAACTTTCATTATATATGGGTACAGGCTCCGTGAAGGGTCCCTGACACCGCACACGTTCACACACACACCCATAATGCGATTTCTTCGAGCTCGTTTCCAAAGGAAAGCCAGGCTAATGAGGAGGTCGTCTTCGTTGCCAGCAGGTGCCCAGAACAGCCCTGACAGGGATGCAATTTAGCTTTCTCCGGAGATGCTGGGCAAATGAGGAGAAAAGGCGTTTTAATCCCTTGTCACGTCTCCAAGGGCTGGAGGACATGTGCTGAGTTGGAATTTTTCAACTTCAGCCTTTTTTTTTTGCCTTGACACATCCATCCCAGAAACATCTGTGAGATAAAACAGAGAAGGTCTTATGAATTCAGCTCATACTCAGCCTGCGCTCCCACCCCGAGCAAGCAGACATGAATCACCGGCTCTGGGGGCCCCGAGGCCCCACAGAGCAGCCTCTCCAGCGGGGCCCCGGCCTTTCCTGAGTAGCTGCTTTTGATTTCCCCGAAGCCTTCTGATCGCCTACACTCCGCAGAGCGTGTGTGTCCAAGGGGAGGCGTGCTGAGAACTCAGCTCACGCACGGGGTGGGGGGTCAGCCGCTCATTCCCCGCGCCTGCTGGGGCCTGCTCTGCGCCAGGCAAGGCGCAAAAAAAGGGTGCAAAGATGAAGCAAACAAGGCACCGTGGCCCCCTGGCTGGTCCCCATTTTTCCCATTACTCGAACACCATGGAGGAAGACCACGATGGTTGTTCTGTGAGAGATGCCGCCGTGGAACATTGCTCCCGAGAATGTCGTGCATGGGAAGTTTTTCATCCAGCAGGCAGGAGAGGGTGTGTGCTGGCTGCTGCTGACCAAGGTCTTAAAACAGCCATTCATTGAACTTGACCTTCTGGGGGCCCTCATGTGCCCTACTGCCTCAGACCCCGCCCAGTGGCTGAAGCCTCAGTCCTCCCTGCCTGGGCTCACATTTTTCCTCCCCTTTTCTGGATGTTTGAGGAAAAGGAGTAGATTTCAGAGCAGGGGTGCCCCCTTGGCCTTCTGTGGCTTGCACCCAGGGCCAGGGAGGGGTGTGACCTCCCTCGTGCTCATTTTGTCTGTCCAGTGAACAAACCCATCTGGGTCCCCTGTGCTCTGGGCTTGTGCTGGCACTGGGAGACTGAGAAGGACAGAGCCCTGCCAGCCGCCCCGGGAGGGGGGCAGCTCAGGGCACTGATGAGAAAAAGAGCTTTTCATCTCCTCAGAGACGCTAAGTCCGGGCAGTGAGGCAGGAGGTGAGGGGAGAGTCCTGTAGTTCTGGAGAGCTGGGGCAGAGCAGGGGGCATGACTGAGGAGGGGCCCTCTGAGTTGGAGGTGAGCATGTGGCGATGGGGCAGTTGGCGAGCTGGCAGAGGACACTGGGGACGCACCAGGTCATTCTAGGATGTCCCAACTAGATGGGGCTTAGTATCTCAGGTGTTACAAAGAAAGCAACCAAGGTCTGAAGACAGGAAGTGGACTTTCCACTGTCACAGGGGGCCCTGGGACCCCCAATCTCTCATCTAAGCCCAGGCCAGATGAGAGAGGCACTGACATGGTTCCCCTCTACACACAGACACCTGCTTTCCCTGGTCTGGCCAATGACAGTGTTGGTGAACGTGTGACATTTACATATTCACACG